>CAJUYG010001078.1:50738-91174 GCA_910591675.1 Galerucella calmariensis
ATAACTCGTTACAACTTCTTAGTAATCTCCAGAACAGAAAATACAGAATCTTAGTAGTAGAAAATATTATAAAGAAAAAGTACAATGGAAATAGATACAAAAATATCAAACTGCCAGTACACATGTTAACTTTTGACAACAAAGAAGATGTTAATAAAATGTATGAAATACATGATATATTGGGTATGAGGGTAACAATTGAGTCCATAAGACGACCCAAACTTATACCGCAGTGTAAAAGATGCAACAATATGGACACACCCAAAAATATTGCCACAAAACACCAAGGTGCGTAAAATGTACCGAAGAACACCATACAAAAGACTGCACCAAACCAAAAAATATAATACCAACATGCGTCAATTGCAAAGAGTAACACCCTGCCAACTATAGGGGATGTGAAGTAGCCAAAACTCTGCAAAAATATAGGGAAGAAGCTACAAAGAAGAAGAAAAAAACTGTACAGACTAATAACATTAAACAAAGCCCTCAAGGAAATGAAGACAAACCATCAACATCTCAAGCAAACAAAGCCGAACACACCTGGAGTAGTACAGTCAAAGGAAATACTGTACCTCAAAAGAGCAACAATAGCGCTAACAGCGTGGAAGACATGTTAGAGAATATAATGGCAAGGCTCGACAAGCAAGGAAAAAATCAAGAAGCATTCAAAAAGGATGTGTTGAAGAGACTATCCAACCTAGAGAGCTGCAACAAAAACGCTTCGCAACGACCTAGAAATGGCTCCTCAAGACGTTAGAATAGTAGCATGGAACTCCAATGGACTCCTGCAGCATAAAGAAGAGCTGCAGATGTACTTGGACACATTAAAAATAGACATATGCTAAGTGTCAGAAACTCATTTCACAAATGATAGCTACCTTAGACTTAAGGGTTATAACGTATACCACACAATACATCCTTCTAATGCTGCGAGAGGAGGAAGTGCAGTAATAATAAAACAACATATCAAACATTTCGAAGATATAACAATAAAAACTGAACAAATACAAGTCACCTCCGTGACTTTATATTGCAAAGGGTAGACTATAAAAGTAGCTGCTATATATTGTCCACCGAGATATAATCTCAAGAAAGAAAACTATCTTAACTTACTTCAAAACCTTGGAGAAAGATTCATACTAGGAGGAGATTTTAACGCAAAACATACCTTCTGGGGCTCAAGGTTAATCACTACAAAGGGAAGAGAGTTACTCCATGCAGCCAAAGAGTATAACTGCGACTTCCACTCCACTGGACGACCTACATACTGGCCAACAGATAGTAATAAGATCCCTGATTTATTGGACTTCTATATGACCAGAAAAATTTCACAAAATTATATATACATAGAAGAAGGGCTGGATCTAGTCACCGACAACTCTGCAGTAGTAATGACCCTGAGTGATAGTATAATAGTCAAAGAACACAATCCTACTCTGGCTAACAAGATTGGATAAAATTTGGCAAGGAATTAGATAATAAAACGCAACTAAACGTTAAAATAAAAACAACAGAAGAGCTAGATATAGAAGCTGAGAAATTCGTCAGTAATATACAAAAAGCGATCTGGAATAATACAAAGCCAATAAAGAGAAAAATTGCCGGAAATAACTATCCAGCCGAAATACGGAATCTTGTAGCCGGAAAAAGAAGACTGAGAAGACAATGGCAACAAAATAGAACGCCAATGAATAAAAATCGATTAAACAATATCACCCAAAATCTGAGAAGAGAAATAGAGAAAATTAAAAATGAAACAATAAATTCTTATCTTCAGCAGCTTACTTACGAGAAAGATACTGACTACTCTTTGTGGGAGGCCACTAAAGGGATAAAAAGGGCAACAGCACATAATCCACCTTTAAGAAAAGAAAATGGGACATGGGCTCGAAGCAATCAAGAAAAAGCACTTTTATTTGCCAACTACCTAGAAAACACTTTCCAGCCAAATGAAAGCGAAGTAACGGAAAACCTAGCTGTTATAAATGAAGTAGCCACCAAGGAAATAGAGCCAGTAACACCTAAGGAACTTATAAAAGAAATAAAAACAAACATCAATCCGAAAAAAGCGCCTGGATACGATCAAATAACAGGGGAAATTCTTAAATATCTGCCAAGAAAAGCAATAGTCAAACTAACTCACTTAATTAATGCAACAATTAGACTAAAACATGTGCCTATCTGTTGGAAAATAGCAGAGGTCATCATGATTCCTAAACCTGGGAAACTCATGAATGAGGTTTCGTCACACAGACCAATATCACTGTTACCAGTCATATCAAAACTTTTTGAGAAAATATTTTTAAAAAGACTTAAACCCATTATTGAAGAAAAATACAATAATCCCCACTCATCAATTTGGCTTCAAAGAAGGGCAGTCCACAATAGACCAAGTCCACAGACTTACGGATCAATTAGAAAAGGCAATAGAAGAAAAGAAGGTATGTTCAGCGGCATTCTTGGACGTGGCACAGGCGTTCGATAAAGTCTGGCATCAAGGACTCGAACATAAACTTTAAAAACTTCTACCTGAACAATACAGCTTGCTGTTAAAATCTTACATTAGTGGAAGAGTGTTTCGTATTAGATGCGAAGATCAATACTCACAACTACGACCAATAAAGGCTGGTGTACCACAAGGCAGTGTTCTGGGCCCATTGCTGTACCTCCTATACACTTTTGATATACCAGTAACAGAACACACTACAGTAGCCACGTTTGCAGATCATACATGTGTACTGGCAACTGGCAAAACTGAACAAGAAGCCAATAAAATACTTCAAGAAGCCCTAAATCAAGTCAATGCATGGACGAAAAGCTGGCACTGGTCAAATGCCAATATTTATTAATAATAAAAGTATCCCATATGCAAATACGGCTAAGTATCTAGGCATGAACTTAGATGCGAAGTTACGATGGAAAGAGCATATAAAGAAGAAAAGAGAAGAGCTGAATCTCAAATATAGAAAATTGTATTGGTTGTTAGGGAGAAAATCTGAACTGTCAACTCGAAATAAATTGATGATATACAAACAAGTTTTAAAACCTGTATGGGCATACGGCATTCAACTTTGGGGGTGTGCTTGTGCAAGCAATATTGAAATCATACAAAGATTCCAGAACAAGGTACTAAGAGGCATTGTCAACGCTCCTTGGTATCCTGATTATTTTAAAATAATCATGTTGTAGGTACGTACAGTTATTGATGTTTTCAAATAAATAAAACCATCATATTTCGTGTGAAAAATAGTGAAGTAGGCTTATGTCAAAATTCTCAAATTATAACACAAAGCATAGAAATAGTTTTTGTGAAGTGTAAGTGAAATATTTATTACATAAAAATGTAAACGAATTATAATTGTGAGATAAACTAGAAGTAAAAGGGTTAGTCTCGGTTCTTTATTATAATGGAAGTTGATGCTGATAGTGGCGAAAAACCTAGAGTACTTTTTAAATATTTATGGCCGTAGGACGAATAGTGTACATAACTCGTTGCAAAGTGAATTTAACTCATTTCATTTCCGCACTCACCGATGTCAACACTATTTTTTAAAAACCATTACATTAAACAATATTTGTTACAACTATCGCATGGTCGTAGGAAAAATAGTATACATTACTTGTGCGGAAGTGATTTTTCACACTCGTAGGAGTGTCTCACTCGTGTGAAAAATGTCACTTTCCGCACTCGTTACATAATATACACGTACTGGGATCTCCTTCCAAGGTTCCATCATAACCGGTGTACCTTCTTCCATGATCCCCTGTAGCCGCGCTACATGGTTTCGCTTCGTGCAGGAAGAACAGTATCTTCCTGTACAGCTGCCAACACTGTTCTGCTTTCATGTGGATGAAGGAATACTTCTTCGGAACCCACCTTGATGGTTCTGTTTCTAAATTCCAACTGGAAACCATGTAAACTCATTACGTCCATTCCCAGAATCACGTCTTCTTCGATGTCAGCTACGATTACCGTATGCGTGAATTTTTCTTCACCAATTCCCAATTGGATTTGCGTCTCTTCATGAACATTGGCACTCTCCCCTGTTGCGGCCCGGAGTCACAGCCTCGTTGGCAGAAGCTTCTTAGATTTTATTATCTCTGGCCGTATAATGGTTCTAGTTACTCCAGTATCCACCAGCAGAGTATATTTCTTGCCATTCACTTCGCCATCCACTGTCATTACGGCATCTGAGAGAGGCTATCAGTATGAGAGGGTCTTTGGAACGATCATGGGTTGGTGCTGCCCCCTCGTGGCCGACCCATTCTAGTTTCCTGGGACTGGGGCTCTTGGTTTGCTGGAGTTCTAGGGCGCTTACACGAGCTGCGTACATGTCCTAGCTCGCCACAATTCCAGCATCTAATCTTCCTCGGCTTTCGTTCTACCATGCTTTTTATCAAGTTGACTAACTGGTCCAATTTATCTTCATCACCCTCTTCTTGAACGGTCCTAACTTTGTTATATCCTGACGCCTTCGTGGCTACTTCATATTCAAGAGCAGCAGTCAATGCATCGACCAATGTCTTGGGATGGGCTAAACGAATCGTCCTCTGCATATCAGGGTCACGTAAGCCATCAATAAAGGCCTGGATGCCTAGACATTCCATCATGTTTTCTGGTGCTGATGGATAAGCAAATCGGACTAGTCGGGCAATATCCACTTCATACTCTTGAAGGGTTTCTCCACGTTTCTGCCTTCGACTCTTCATCTGAGATTGGTACAAGTGCTCTAGATGTTCGTGACCATATCGCATGTCCAACCTCTCTTTCAGCTGCTCGAAGTCATCCGTTTCTTCAAGAGGTATCGTCTGAAGCACATCCAAGGCATCTCCCCGAAGCGCGATGGTCAAGTTCACTGCCTTTTCCCTGTCTGACCAATTATTCGCTCTAGCGGCTGCTTCAAATTGTTTTACATAGTTGGTCCACGACATCTTTCCGTCGAACGTTGGGGCCTTGACTCGAGAGCAAAACAGCCAGTATCTTCTATTTTGGGCTTGCAGGGTTTTATTCGCTCGATCTTCTTTTCTTCTGTTGACATGTCTTGTGTTCCTGGATTTTATCTTCCATTGTTGTCATTTGATTCTCAATATGTGATTTTAGGGACGAAATTTTATTTTCAACTTCAGTGGCAATATCATTTTTCATTGACAAAATATCAGCAGAAATATCGTCTTTCATAGTAGAAATCTTCTCGTCCATGGAGGAAATGTTAGCAGAAATATCATTTTTCTTGGTAGAAATCTTCTCATCCATATTAGCAGAAATATCATTTTTCATGGTAGAAATCTTCTCATCCATATTAGCAGAAATATCGTCTTTCATAGTAGAAATCTTCTCGTCCATATTAGCAGAAATATCGTCCTTCATAGCAGATATTGACGAGATTATGGTGGAGGACTCGTCATTGAATAAGAATGTTTCTGGATCCAAGTCTTCACTTTCCAGTGCTGTTTTCAGTCTTTCAACCAATTCACTCTTCTTTCCGGACGTTTCCAACTCGCGATTTTCTAATTCTGCTTTTAGCTCCGTCACTTTCAGGTCACATAGTCTCTAAGCCATTTTTACGTAATTATTTATTTATATTATCCCACTTCTGACACCAATGTAATGTTTTTCTTATTTATTCAAACTGTTTTTACCGTGGGATAAAATTATACACTCACTATGGCTAATTACTATTGATTTATTAAAGAAACACTTACACACTATAATAAACTTAATTTATATACACACTACTTAATGTCTATTAATTTATCTACACTCGGTATACTTTATCTTCATCACTATTTATATTCACTTTCTGTTCACTCACTGTATACTGAAACTGTTTACCGATTCACTGTATACTGAACAACTTCTCGATTCACTCAAAAACCCGCGTATATATAGTCCTTCGAATCTCTAGAAAATTCTTGAATATACCACCTCTGCGTATACTTTATAATTCCAGATCATTCGCGATAAACCATTGGCCTGGTACGCTGTTTGAGAACAGTCTCGAACATTACCTGTTCGAGAACCTTTCTAGAAAGGTCGCATTCATAGTTTGCGACAGGACCGGCTTCGGAATCAGTGAGTTCGTAAGGAAAGAAATGGAATGTATTACAATAGAAAATTGGCGACATTAACTCTTTTTGGAGTGGAAGTAACAGTTGTCGTAAAAGTGACGTCATTCATAAAATTTTGCGTCAAATGTCACCTGTCTAACGTTAAATTTAGCAGATTTGAAATGTTGCAGCAGTTGTGACGTCATCGTCGTCGACTTATTTCAAATTGAAAAAAACTTTCCCCAGAGTGTGGATGCGAACCATCAACCTGCGCGTCCATGGTAATGAGACTGACAATTATGAATGGTTTGTTATATCGTGCAGCCTGGGAAGAGGATGTTGCTTCTTAGTGAACGGTTTATGTTCTTTGAAAACTATATTTCGAAATTTTCGTATTAGCTCTAATAACGTTAACAGCATTATTGTAATAGTTTATTTTCAAAACATGGTGTTTATGGTTAATGATAAAAGTTTCGTGTTGTTTCAGGTACCAGCAGTACGAAACGAAAAGTACTACAGCTGCTGTGAAGAATCCTACCCCGACATAATTTTCTATATAACCTTGAGACGAAAAACTCTATTCTACACTGTAAATTTGATCATACCGTGCGTGGGAATATCTTTTCTTTCCATTTTAGTATTTTACTTACCGTCAGATTCTGGAGAGAAAGTATCTTTATCTATTTCTATTTTGTTGTCCCTCACTGTGTTCTTTTTACTACTAGTGGAAATAATTCCACCGACTTCCATAACAGTGCCTCTGCTAGGTAAGCTTTTTTCACCGTAAAGTATTATTTTTGAAATGTTATCCTGGTAAGATGAAAATAGAATCACATTCGTAACAAAGATCACTTGACTGGAATGAACATTACATCAGAATCATTGTTTTAAAAATGTAGGGAATAATAAACTTTTTGTAGTTGTCGTGCGACAAGTGAAAATTTTCAAATGATCACCATTATTACTATGAAGTCGATTACCTTCTGCAAACGTATTTGAACTTCGGATCATGAATGTAAAGAGTAATGGAGAGTTTATTTTCAATCCAGCTCTCTTATTCTAGAAAAAATACTGAAGGTTATAAACTTACAAAAATCGAATCAATGAAAGATTAGTTTAGTTATATAGAGTTCCAAATCTCTTTCATCATACCATATGAAAATGTGTTGAAAATATTCATCCCGAATGTCTAAAACGTTCGTTGAAGTAGTGGGTCTGTCCAAGAACGCCTTTTGATTGTAGCGACGTCATGGAACAGCAGACCAGGTCGGCTTTGGGGAAATTGGTCGGTCAGGGTAGGGTTATCAATTATCACCATCATATAAGTAATATTATGAATAAAATCGTTAAACCGTCGAGGGATATTCAAAATGCCAGTCTGATGTTTCCCAAATTGATCTCACAGGATGAACCATTCATGTAATAATAGAATGTTATCGTGAACATTATTTTTTTTTTTCATTTCTGTGTCGTGCAAGTAATTTCACCCCGTATCTGGACGAGCTTAGGGTCTTCTGTTGTGAAGAGATCAAAAATTGAGTAATAACGGTAATCAGTGACGAGGGCTGATAATGAAATGAATGCTTTAAACGTTTTGAATAATTCTAAATTGAATCATTTGGAAGAAATTGATTGTTTCCCTTCCGGCACGATTTTCTTTTAATTGAAATAATAGTATATTAAAGTATAAGTGTTTATTAAGGTCTTTGTTTTAAAGACCAGTTATCCACGAATACTTTACGCTATTTTTTTTTATTGGTGCACTTTGAAATTATAAATACCGGTCTATAACTACTACAACAACAAGAAATGGAAATCATAGATGGAAACGTCAACTAAATGTCAAATGGTTGAATTCGTGATGTATATGATGTATATCTTGCGTTGTCATGGAAATGAGAAAAACATAAACTAATTTGTATTTTGATGGAAGTTCAACCTTATTGAGTTCTGTGAATGTCAATAGTATTAATTTAAATACCGTTTCCAAGATTTGAAAAATCGAATTAATAATATTTCAATACCAACGGCATTTTCCATTTTAATTTATAAATTTGACATAGTTAAATATTGTTCGAATGAAAGTTTTGACGTTACAAACTACTCCTGTCAGATCAATGATGGAAAAATTGTCATTTAGACATGATTTAGTTTAGACCATAATAGTCTCCATGGATTTAGACTTCGTTTATCGAGTTGTTGATATTGCCACGGTAACTTTAAAACACGCCCGTGTTTTAAAGTTCGTTCTATTCTAATTTTTCCGACCACAGTTTTTGAATCAAAATTTCAATTACAATCATGGATGAACTAACTAGTCCCAATGGATCGTATATTTTATTGTTGCTACTTAGTAAAATTATTTTAGTAACTGGTTGTTGACTAGAAGTGTCTAAAACTTTGTATGACAACAGATCAGAATGACTAAGCCACTGGATTTCCAACGTTTTAACCTTATCATTTTCACCCATTTCAAGAATGCTAAAAGTGTCAGATGATTCTTGCAGATCGCTCAGAATTTTCTCACTATTAGAGGCCCATTTTCTTGAAGAGAAAGAGGCTTCACAAAACAACAGAACAATAACGTCTCTTTTCCATTCTTCGTGGAACGATAGCTTTGACCCCGTCTATCGACATTTAGTTGCGCTTGCGCCGTAGGCCACCAATCTTTTACAAAATACGGGGCGCGCACTAAATGTTCTTGAACAAAGGAAATAAAAAAACTCCTTTTTCTACAAACGTGTTAAAAATGCCATTTTTAGCACTCCATAGAAGCCTTAAAAATGTCACTTTAAGACACTGAGTGCCTTAAAATGTTTATGGCACTGCTGGTAAAAGTGAATTGTCAAATTTTGAAAGCAAACGTCAAAATATTTAATAAAGGTTTTTAAAATTTAATTCAAACTGTATTATTGCATTTTTGGAACGTTTGTAGAAAAAATATTGTATAATATACGTGTTGAAAGTACCTTTTAAGGCACTCATGTGAATTGCAGAATTCGCTGCAAACCTTCACATGCGTGCCTTAAAAATGTACTTTTAACACTTATATCATAAATAACTATTATGTATTCTTTTCAATGACAACCAAAATACTAATAGTTAGAATATGTAATGGGAAATAATTCATGGAACAGCTATGCGTCTAAAACATTCGGAGAAGATTGTTGAAAATACTTGTACAAACTTGTGATTTTATCAACAAAAGAATTAAGCAGCCAACAAATTACAAGAGATGTTGAAAATTTTGTCCATTTACATTTATACATAATTTGTCACGTTTTCTCATTGAAAATCGCATACCTTGGAAAGACTGGCGATTGCCGGAAATAACTGCTTTATCTGCATGGATTCTTTCTATTTTTTTGTTGATAAAATCACAAGTTTGGACGAATGTTTTAGATGTTTCATGAATTAGTTCCTGTTAAATATTCCAAGCATTAGTAGTCTGGTAGTTATTAAAAAAGGAACAAGAAAAATATTTTTTCATTTTATAATTGAAAAGTGATATTGCAGACACCGTGAAAACATCAAATATCTTGAAAACTACAAACTTTTTGATGTGTAAAAGTTATGCGTTTTTCACTTGAAAACCATTGAGGAAAACAAAATTTAATTAAAATTGCTTCAAATGCCAGTGGCGTGGAAAATGGAAGGGGAAAGGTGACATATTCTTCCAAATGTACACCACTGGATCAATAATTGAAAAAATTTTCCCATCAAAATACACCCTTCTACATTTAAAAACAGCCTGCCAAATGTCAAATCAATTTATTCAATCATTTTGAAGATATCAAACTAGAACATTTAAATTTTCATAACTTCAACACCCCGTATCTCGAAAAGTGAAAAAGTGAATAGGCTGGACCCCTCAATCCTTATATCATTCTGTCCAATTCTACGAGAGGTATCTACAGTCAAACGTTGTGTCATTTGAAAACACCCTGTATAACATATTTTATTCTATTATTTCATAATTCTGTTGATAAAGAATTAGTTGAATCAATAAATCATTTTGAATAAAGCTATAACATAACATATAATGAAACGTTTGACATATCCCAAAAACTAGCGATTAGAAATATTGGGTCAAAGTTGATTGTTATGTGATTCGAATATATGCCAATTAAGTTTAACGAATGTATCAAGAGATCTAATGTTACTAAATTGTGAGAGAATAATAAAGCATACGTTACAGGGTACAATGTAAAAATGAGAATGATATGTGTAGTGTCTTTACGGGTACATCCTGGGACGAAAATTACTGTTACATGGTCAGCAACCATAACCTTTCTTCAATAATATTGTAGCACGACAACTGATTTGAGGAAAATTTGTAATTTCTATCATTTTTTTTTTCAGGTAAATATTTGCTTTTCACCATGTTATTATGCACCTTGTCAGTAGTGGTCACCATAGCAGTTTTAAATGTAAATTTCCGATCGCCAGTCACACACAAACTAGCACCTTGGGTGAAAGTTTTTTTTATTGAATTTTTGCCGAAATTTCTCTTCATCGAACGTCCTCGAAAAGAAGACGACGACAAAAGTCAAGACAGTATGTTGACTGACGTTATTCAAGTTCCGATGACAGACAATTGCAAACCATACGAGAAAAGCTCGTTTGATAGCTTTGATTTAGGTGAGTTTTATTAAATTCAATCTATCAGGTAACACACACACACAATTCTGACCATACACTTAGTTTGAAACAAACTTCCTAATAGAGTATTTAATTCTAAATCAATGCCATGCCACTGGCTGCTAGTTCATTTGCTATTCAATTTCCGTTCATATACCAAACTCTGGTAATGGTGTCGGAATAATCTTATTCTTTCTTGTTATTTTCTGATGTGACTAAAAAGTTATAATTTTTCATAATTCCATCCTATATCAAATCCCAGCGTTTAGGCTTCTTGAAAAGTAATTGGGGCTTTGTTAATAACTCCCTTTCAACTTAGTCTGTATCTTGTTCTTTTCAACACTTTCCTTCTCATCTTTGATTTAAATCGCATTCCTTATGAAATAGCGATGTTCTCTCTTGTGGCGAAAGCATGGTCATGATAAGATTTTGGGGGGACAACCCCGACAGGTGTACGTCCGATGCGAGTTCCCTTCTTTCCTCTTTGTGTGCAGAGCACGCAAATATTGTGTGCCTGATCGCCTTTGAGCGGGATTTATTCACCGTTTACTTTAAAATTCGGTGAATTGTACCTCCTTCTACGTGTAACGCCCTGCACTTGTGTACTGCCAGCTGCAGGTGCCTGCTTCGCAGCCATCGAGTAATGTTTCTTAGTGCTTCGTTGACTGCCACCACTGCCAGGTCGTCTGCAAATCCCACCAAGTGTGCTCCATTAGGTAGCTTCAGTCTGAGCAGCCCGTTATACGTATATATACGATTTGTATGGTGAGGGATCATCCACCCCACCTGACTTGCCTTGGGTATCAAAATTAGTTTTTGATTCTGTCTTCTAGCTGGTAAGATTCATTTGGCCAAGCATTTATTGTAAGCTGTCAGTATCATATGTTGATTTTTCTGCACCACAATGTGCAAAAACTCATTTGGTATACCGTCCAGTCCCGGGCATTTTCCAGGGAACAATCTGCAAACCACAACCTTAACTTTTTGGAGGCTGGTGTACTTGTGGCCTCATGTGCTTTTGCCACATTTCAATCTTACGTCCAGAACCGATCTGGAGTTTTCCTCCTCGAAAGTATACCTCCCTGCTTGGTTGGCTGCCCTGAAGTTGATCGTTGCCATTAGATCTTTCAGTAAATTATCCATCAGTTTATACCTACGCTTCAGCGTTCTTTGGCTAGCTCTGCCAATGCATCAGGTATATGTGGAGAAAAGTAGCAGTTGTATTCTGCCAGCTGCCCTATTGCCACTCCCACACAGCCGTTCTCGGAAGCTATTTCTTTGGCATCATAGTATTCATATTTCAATACGTCGCATTTCCTCTTCTGTCTCGAAGCTACATGGCATTTTGGTTCTATTCCGAGACCATAATAACTCCTGCATCTCTGGCATTTGCGTACTAGATGGCTAAGTCTTGTGCCGTCTTGGACTGGTTGAGGTTTATCTGTATCATGCCCATGTGGGGAACGCCAGCCATTCTGAAAAACTTTAGCTGTTGTCTTGAACACCATTACTTCCGCTTCTTTTCAGCCTTCAATATGTTGTACTTATACCTGGAGCCACTCCAAAGTCTGTGGTGTTTCACAGTGGATTGGAATAACTCCTGGTCTAAGGTGGATTTATCCAATTTGCTTCAATCCAAGTTTTTTCCCAATATTCGTTTTCCAATGAAGATGATATTAGGCGGAGATAAGTAACCTAGCAAAATGTGCACGTCTAATGGAAGACTTAGAAATATAGTCGCATATAGCTATATTTCCGGATAAAAGTCATTTGAGTTAAATCGACTCAAAATCACCTCTAGTAACTGTAGTTTCCGCTTGGTAGGGGAGTTTCTGGACACCCTGTATTTTAATAGGGAATGCATTAATATAGTTATTGATAAATAAAAAGATGAAAAGAAAGAAGTGGAATCAGTGTTGCCAGAGCAAAATGAAAATATGTTCTAGAATACTCAAGAAAATGTAACAGAACTAATGTATATACATATTTTCAATATAATAACCCTAAACTACTTTCATTTAACTAACAAGGAATTCCAATTTTTAACTAAACTAGTATCAGCAAAATAATTTATCGAATGAATACACTAGATGACCTACAAAACGCACATAAATAAATACTCTTTTTTTGCATTTCCTAGTCTGCAGCCGATAAAGCTTTCTTTAGAAGCAACAGCACTAGTTCCATCTACGGTTAATTCCAAAACCATGATGGAATATATTTCCCAATTACAGAATTGACGTGCGAATCTTGTTTATTACTTATCTCTGGTCACAGGTTATGTTTTAGGGAGAACCACAAATTCAATTGTTTTCATTACAGCTGCATAGCTGCCTAATGAAGAGGTGGTGGAGACCTAGTGTTCCTTTTTCTTATCTCATTTTTCTTGCGATAAAATGGCTTCCACCTCTTTCCACTTCAGTTTTTTATGTCTAAGAGTAATGCTACTCTTCTCTTTCTAGTTCATACGATCTGCAATTTTCTTACTTGCTTCGTCCGATGCCAGTCCTTGATCAAGAAAGCGGAAATACCTTTCCACTAAATCCACGCCTTATCGGGTCGATTCTCACTTAGTGGTTATCCAGATGGATAGTTTGGGAATTATCCTTCTCAAAAATTCGAAGCAATCGAGTAGGTTGAAGATGTAGGTTCCTCTGCTGCTTTTCTGTTTTGCTGGTTTTGTTCGTCCAACAGAATAAGTCGCCTGCTAGGAAAGTGCTATGTCTTCTGGCTCCCACGACTATAGGCCTATAGTTTGTTCATTCAAATTAATCACACAAAAGTCATGATCAAAGCTGCTTATTCTACACATTATATTCAACAAAAAAACCTCTCAAGAATAAGGAAAAATGTGTTAGTTAAGTAGATTATGGATTTGTTATAGGTCTCCCACCCCCTAGGTTTGAGGTACCACACAGCGGGGGCTTGGGCTCTTGTTTTGGAGAACCTCCATTTCCATTACCTCTTACGGGAGGTGATGAAGATTTATATAGTCCTGCTAGCTGCAGGACAAATACTTTCGATGGCACAAGCGATATTAGTCCATCGTTCGACAAGATGGATATCCATGATATGGAAAAAACAATTGCCGATTCCAGATTTATTGCTCAACATGTTAGGAATAAGGATTCATTTGAAAATGTGAGTATTATATTGAATATGCATACCAGAAAATTCACTCTCCGACTCTTTATCTTTGATTATAGTTCATTTACGATAAGTTTGCAATAACAAAACATGACAGATATTTTACATCGTTGCCACGTTGTAATTTTTTTTTCAGTAGTTGGCATAAAATTATGTTAATAAGTTGTTTATTGCATAACATTACATTCAACTCAAAAATAAGAGCAGACATTATAAGATTTTGATGATTAAATACATAAATTTCAAGATGTCCAGTAAATAACAAATTATAAAATGCGAATGAAATGAAAACGACAAACCAACACAAGAGATTTTCTAATAAAATTGTCTGGCAACCCCGGACACGGCAGACAACTTTTGGACCGTAACTTCCCCCTTCATATGATTAATTATTCCATTTACACTTTGGATAGGTATTTAGATTTTGTTCAGTGGCTGCAATTGTTACTACAAATGTAAAAATTGCAAACTTATCGTAAATCAACTGATATTAATATTTCCATTGCTGAAGTAGGTCGATTTTTCTGTTTGGAATATCTCGTTACGGTAACAAATATCTATTTTTTAGGTTGCTGAAGATTGGAAATATGTAGCAATGGTGCTCGACAGACTTTTTTTGTGGATTTTCACGTTGGCTTGCATCGTTGGCACAGGCATAATAATCTTCAATGCTCCATCTTTGTACGATACTACGAAACCTATCGACGTACTAATTTCGAAAGTGGCGAAAAAGAAAATGGCGTTGCTCAAAATGGTTCCTGAGGAACTTTAAAACTTCAATCAGCTGTCTATTTTTTACTATAAACAAGGACTATTTAAATAAAAAACACGAAATTAAAATAATATTACAAATTACAAGTTTTTATTTTTGTGATTGACAAACTTGTATTGTTAAAAATTTGAATTTATTGCTAGTTGGTGCTGAGTTCTGTGCAGAATGTATAACTTCAAAATTTCAAAATTCAAACATAAGTAATTCATACCGTAGTAGTAGTAACTAAAAATTAATAAGAATTTATCATCGTCTAAGATGAAAAATACACCGCCGTGTATTGCAGAAAAGTATATTATTAAACGAGCAATTTATGATAGCCATAATTCACGATGGGTGACGTTTGCGTCACGAGCCGCAGGCGAGGGGCGCAAGTCACCCAAGTGAATTATGGCCATAAATTGCGAGTAGAATTCTATACTTTGTCCACGACACTTAATTTATTTATTAACAAATAAAAGTCATTAGCGATTTGGCATATTACCAACCTCAAAATGTTGTGGCAGCTACTTCAAATAATTTGACATATATAGAGATGGGCGATACTGTAGAAAGTATCAATACAACGTACCGTTATAAATATATATTTTTAAAATACTTAATAATAGAAAATATCGTTATGAAAAGTATCAATACTAAAAATTACAATATTTTATAGATATGATATATGTCAGAAACAAATTTCCTGAACAAAATACACAGATTTAATAGTTTATTCCATATTGTTCCCCCATCTCTAGTCGTGAATTATGAACCATATAATACACTACAGTGTATTATGAACCATAATTCACGACAGTTGATATATGGGTACCATATACCTTTAGTTAGGAGGTAAAATATTGACTTATTATTAGGTGGTCGTGGACAAAAGACTATAGAAGTCACAGATAAGTCACGAAAAGCAATACTGCAAATTCATGAATTGGGGGTTAACAAGAAAATCATTCACGGACACTATATTGTTGCGATATTTTATCTTATCGTGGTTGTATAAAGAGTATATTGTGCAGCATGTGCGCAAAGTAATACGAGTGAGAAGATTAACTACCATTGAAATCAAAATATAATTGCAATCCAAGTTCGGAAGAAGAAGAAGATAAATTGTTTTTTTCAATGCGCTAGCTTATTTTTTGACGCTTTAATACCCATACACATCGACTTTCTAACGATTGCCAACGGCACATTTAAGCTATGGCTGAACCCTTTGGTTTTGATGTTTACGGAGTCGGTAAATCGATTCCCATGCTTTCCATAGAGGAAGTTGGCGTAGGTCTAGGCCGGAAGGTCAGTGTGTACGTTACTTTAGATGTTACTTCACTACTCATACAAAGCAGAAATTTCTTTGAATTAAATTTGGAGTCAGCAAACTTTGTTTCACTTAAATTTATTTACTTGATATTTGTTAGTTTAATATAATTTTGATAATACGTTCTTTTGTACTTTAAACTAAATGGAACTTTAAAATACTAACAAATAAATGTTTATTATCTATCGACAGCTGCATAGAAATCCTGAATAATGTCAAATTTTGAGCACTCAATAATATTTTCCAATATTTCTTTAAATAATGAAATAACACTCATCCCCATTGGTTTATTTACTAAATATTCATGATTGAAATTTTAATTTGTAACTTTTTGTTATTATTAGATTAAAAGTACCTAAGCAAAATTTGAACTCTTTTTAGAACAAACATTTTTAGCTTGTGCCTCATCCAATATTTTCGTGACAAATACCTACATTACCTGGACCAACTCATATGGTGTTAAAACTAAGAAATGACCCTCGTGACTAGGACATTGTAATTCAGAATATTAATAAAATGATAAATTGTTTTATCAAAACGTTCCCAACTGAAGTAAAGTATCCTGCTCACCTAGTTATCTACAGGATCCAATTTTCGGGACAAGTGATAATAAAGTTGGATTAGCAATTTGTCGACAGATTTGGTGATTTCGAGCTGGTGCAATGATGACAAACATAATCCCACCCAACGTTTAACGTCACGCAAGATCCACCGATAACCTGAAAAAGCAACTTGAGTTCCACACAGATGGAACAATTTGCAAGGTATCAGGAAAGCGAGTAGAGATATGGGATTGACTGATCACCCATCGGAAAGTTGATGGAAAATTGGAAAGATTGCAATACATACAGGATAATTTGCAGATTAGACCCTGTAGACTGCTACGTGAGTAGGTAGCTTAAAATGGGGTGTAACGAGTATATTGATCTATTTTATGGTATTCTACATACAATAGATCTTTGAATGTCACCCCAGTATACAAACATAGTTACATACAAGATCGCCTATACAGGGTGGTCCTCAAGTAATTGTACATAGAAGTACAGTACAATCTTAACTTTAAAATATTGCGATTTAAATCAACTAGCCTCAATAAAATGTTGATATTGAGAGAGATACAGGGTGTCAAACATGAAATCTCAATTTTCGTTTTTCACAATGACTTTAACGCTTTGTGACGTATATGCACAAAAATTTGATGTTAATTGTTTTCGGATATAAGAAATCATAATTTTGTACCTATTCCGATGTATTTTGTAGAGGGCGCTACATAGGCCACGTATGCGACACAACTGTACGCAAAACGTTTCTGTCTTCCACATCAGCGCTACTTTTGTGAAAAATAAAAGTTATATATGGTATAAGGTATATTTGTTAGTATCTCCAAATCTCAACGGCTTCAGAGACAATCACATATTAGTAATTAACCACATGATTATTATTTGATGGAATTACGTTCGAAAAATGTGGTTGTGTGTACGATAATTATTATTTTTCAATATTAAAAGTACCATACATATTTTTCATGTTGACTGCTATTATTATTTCTCATATATTATCCAAAAACCCCTAACTTCAAATTTTTGTGCATATACTTCAAAAAGCGTTAACCACTCGAACACGTCACTATGGACACCCTCGACTTAAAATCTTTCACCGGAATGCTCGGGCGCCAGATTTTTAACGTCGTTTGCTCCACGGCCCCTTGACTCTGAGCGTCAAGAGTTCCAGATTCCCTTAGATGGAGGTTACGGAGAATTCCAGGGATCTTCTTGAATTTACTTAAACTATCTACCTATCTGTCTATCGAATTTACAACACGAATATTTCAAATATCGGTCCTTTAGTTAATAGTTTACGGTTGATAACGAATGAAACAGAACTTTAATCCTTGCGTCTATTAATACTCTGTGGTCCTTTTATATTCAATCTACGGGGATAAGCAATACGAGGGGGGAAAATATAGTAACGGGTGTAACGGTCGAGGCCGGTCAGATTATCAAATACGGTTTAAATCGGCCGGGTAACCGAACAAGTTGTGGCTAAGCCTCTTGCAAATTCGGTATACCCTTTGGATTCAAAGGAGAAACGGGAAGCTAGTAAAATGCGATAATAATGAAATATAATTATCCACGGAACGGTGATAAAACCTCTGAATCTGCCTGGTAATTGAACAAGTTGTGGCTAAGCCGCTTGCAAGTTTAAAAAACCCTTCGGATTCAATGGAAACACGGGAAGATCCTAATAAAATTATAATTAACCACCCTGTATAGGCCCATATTTTGATACATGGAGTTAGACGAACCACAAGCACACTATTTCCATCCATATCGTCGGCCTCATAAGAAAAAGGCACAGTATCCAAGAGTCCAAGAATGTATTT
Source organism: Galerucella calmariensis (assembly GCA_910591675.1). Taxonomy (NCBI): domain Eukaryota; kingdom Metazoa; phylum Arthropoda; class Insecta; order Coleoptera; family Chrysomelidae; genus Galerucella; species Galerucella calmariensis. Next base: position 69,042 of record CAJUYG010001078.1, read on the forward strand.
TTTACCGGAAATGAAAAAACTGAGAATTTCTCATAGTATTACATATTCAATTTTGTTTGTTGAAATCTTTGTAAGAAAACTATAGCTATTTTTTGTTATTTTTTTTCTCAAATTTGGAAATTCAGAACTTATGCAAATAAATGTACTTTAACTAGTGGGCTTGTGCACATTAAAAGCTGCCATCAACGATGTGGTAATTGTGCAAAGGTTTAACTCCGTTTTTCCAGCAACATCTAATAGCTTTCACGAGAACTGGGGAGTTTATTGCATAGAAAACACTTAACGTATACAGTACATGGCACCAAAATCTCGAATTTCGTTATTTATGGACTTGTGATCTTTTCATATAAGGCGGACAATATTGGCAGCTGGAATGGAAAACGAATGATAGATTATAATTTTGAATGTAAATTCGTGAACACCAATTCTCAGCTCTGTTCATTTGGAATGTTATTGAAATATTTCAATTTTTATTGTGTATTGGTACGTATTTTTGTTCTAAATAATCGAGATTATGAGTGTTGTGACCTATTTATCACCATAAATACATCCTTTTGGGTGTTCAAAATTTGAAACAAGCGTAAAAGTCGCCGTTGCAAGACTAAAATTGCGATACCGATGATAATCACTAACATAGTAATTGTTATGTTATGTAATTGATAAATCAATAATATTATAATGTTAATAATTGTTTCATTTATAAGAAATGATATGTAGACGAATTCGATTAATAAAATTTTTCCATTAAGTAAAATGTGCTTGTTTTATATTCAATTTTCAAATGATCAATTTCTAGTGTAGATTGTGCCAATATACGATTACTTGCCAAGTTGTTATTTTAAAACATTTGTTAGCGTTTCATAAATTTGAACATATTTGTGGTGTGATCCTCAGATGTGTCAAGATACAACCCGTTAGAAAAGCTAGACATTCGATGGGGTTTCGCTTACCAACTCCCCTCAACTAGCGCCAATACCTATGTAATAATACCCAATCGAACCCAACACGTGTATATGAGTGAAGGAAGAAATGCTCTTCATGCTTTGAAAATAATTATACTATTATTAATTGCTTATAGTTGTTAATTAAATAAATTATATTCCTTGTTTATTTTGTGTTGGAAGTGATAAAGTTGTTTTTTAAGGGCGAGTTGTACAATAAACAGCTACCTCAACTTAGTTTTAATGTTTATTTTTCGTAGTGCAAATATCTGGTTAACGCAAACTAGAGTTTTAAAAGTGACATATTTTTACCGGACAAAATTGGAGAGTTAAAATTGGTTAAAACTTAATCCGGTGAATGTAACCTCATAAAATTGTTATTTTTCAATTTTTTGACATTGTCAACCGACAGTACCTACCCTAGGAAACTCTAATAGTCCTGCACAAAATCTATACAATGAATCTCAAATCAGAACCAAAAACTCCATAGAAATATGCTTTGGCGTTCTAAAAAGAAGATTCCCTGGTTTTGGTAGTAGGCATAAGATTGAACTCACCGAAAGTTGGAAAAAATATTTGTTACAACTGCAATTTTACACAACATAGCCATTAATTGTAAAGACCACATGCCCCCTCTCAATCCTGAAGTCGAAGCTGCCATAAACGTTTTAGAAAACATTGATATAGTATAGATGAACATAGGGGCCACAGAATTAATGACCATGGAATAACTCGACAACTTTTAATACATGATCATTTCCAGTATTTCTTGCAAATAAACTAACTTTTTTCAAATAAAAAAATGCAGATTCAATTCTCTGCAGTTACAGGTCATTTAATGTAATGATTAAAACTACCCATTGATAGTACTATTTATTTATTGATATCTGGCTCATCCAAAGATATAGGTAATTGATATTTTAGCGTTAAGCACCAATCCAGCACCAACAAAGATATTTTATCAACTTTGTTTCTAGGTTATTTTTCTCCTTTTCCCATCTATGCGCGTCTAGAATGTCAATCATTTGACCTACTCCGCTACCAGCCTTTTAAAAATGAACGCCAGAAGTCGATTAGTTAAGGGCCTCCATGTATGACATTGTACAACAGATAAAAGTCCAGTTAAAATTTAAACGGCTGTTAATTAAACTTCACTTAGGAGATCTTTTGTACAACTCTCCCTGAAGGAAAGTTTTTCAAAATAGTGACTTAGTTCTTATGATTTCCATCAGGAGATCTATCGCGAAAAAACAGTAAGTTTCAATTCTTTCAGTCCTTAATTGATGACTTCAAATATCTAACTACATCTAACACACCAGTTTTAGACATTAAAAATTCGTCAATTTTTCCAAATTTTGGTGGGAGCATTAATAATTTAGTTAGTGAAAATATGAATAATTTTCAAAACATCACTTTTTCATGATATATTGAATGAATCAGAAGCGGAGGAGAAAGTCGCCATAACTGGTGCTTGGAATAATATAAAATATTCTATAACTTTGAATTTTGATCATACAAGAATTATTTGATTCAAGATTCAGTTGATTGTAACGTTATATTTGTCCACTATTTAAACTCAATTGGAATATTTGAATATCTACCGGACGGCGAGTAGCCAGTCATTTTGTCTTACCAACATCTGATTCTCGTCGAGAACCTGTATCATCGATCACCGCTGAAAGGATCAGCATACACAGATATTGATCAAATATTTCAATTCTGCTCTCCTATAGAGAGAAAAGTTAAGAACACACTACCAATATGTGAATTCTTTCTCGTAGAGGAGCATGAGAACAGGAAAGGGATACGCAGCGTATGTCCATTGCTCTTCGCATGTCTCAATTTAATAGCGAGTAGTAAAGCCGGGTTTACACAATGTATATAGTAGATTTGTGTAACATCTAGCAATGCTATATAAAATTTGCCAGAAGTAGAAAGAGTTACTTTTGAAAAGTGCTATATAACACTGCTATACAGTGATGGGCAAATGTGTGGAACCAAGTAAATATCTCTGGAATTATTAGAGATATCAAAATGAAATTTGGAAGGTGGATACTACTACCTACCGAGATATTAACAGAAAAGTAACTAAGGAAAGGAAAAATTTGATGGTAGCTAGTAGTCCATGAAATTCATTGTAGAAGTGAAAGTAGTTGTCAAGTCAAAATAAGTTATTAGTGTTTGTATTTGAACGTAAAAAGATTGACGCATCAAGAAGTTTGTGACCTTTTTAACATTGTTCATCCGAATGCACAAATATCCCGTTCAGTAGTGACGAAAACTTTGCGACACAAGTGGAAAAGTTAGCAATTCACCAAAAACTGGACTATTGAAAAGTGCAAGTAATGAAGATGTAGCTCAAAATGTTACTATAGACGATTTCAATCACAACAGACGTTTACAATTTTGTGAAAAGATGATGGATATTTGCAGCCGTGATAATAATTTTATAAGAAAGGTGGTGTTTTCAGACGAGGCTACATTTTCTTTAAACGGTACGGTTAATCGACATAACTGCCGCTACTGGGCGCAAAGTAATCCTCATTGGGTACAAGAGGCTCATACACAACATCCACAAAAATTGAACGTTTGGGCCGGCATTTATAACAACAGAGTCATGGGACCCTTTTTCTTACAAGAAATTTTAAACGGAGATAGGTATTTACAGCTCTTAGAGACACAAGTGATTCTGGCATTGGAGGTAAATGAACAATTACCAAATAATATCGGGTTTAAGCAGGATGGAGTACCACCCCATTACGCTCGCATTGTTCGAGATCATTTAGATAGGACATTTCATCATAGATGGATTGGAAGAAGGGGTACTTATGAATGGCCTGCACGAAGTCCCGACCTTAATCCACTAGACTATTCTCTGTGGGGTTATTTAAAGTCTAAGGTTTATGTTGATAGACCAAATAATTTGCAGGAATTAGCTGCAACAATAACTCAAGAGATCCAGAGAATTTCACCAGAAGTCATAGCTAATGTTACTGGAGAATTTACAAACCGACTTGCCTATTGTCAAGAAGTAAACGGTGCTCAGTTTGAACATCCAATACATTAATTTTAGTTTCGTTAAGTTTCAATGTTTTGAAAATCACTCAGTTTCAGTTAATAATTATGATTATTTCTTTAATAGATATTAGATTTTTCCTTTCCTTAGTTACTTTTCTGTTAATATCTCGGTAGGTATTGAAATAAAAAATATCGAACCCGATATTTTTGTATTCGCAATAAAATGTTTCATCGGAAACTAAAATAATATACAGGGTGTTCCATTGCAAATTTTAAAATCTACATTACTTCCGGTAAAACCGGCAGTTCAAAATTGTTAAAAAATAGGAAAACAAATAGGCAATCTACTGTAGTATCCACCTTTCAAATTTCATTTTGATATCTCTAATAATTCCAGCGATATTTATTTGTATAGCAGTGCTACATCTAACATTGCTATATGTAGCAATGTTATACAAATATTTTTCGTCTAGCATCTGCTATATGTAACATTTTAGTGTCATCACAGTTTTGTAGCCTCCTGTCATAGCCAACTTCTCGCGGACAGGTATGGCATCTCTGAATGTCGTGTTTTTCTTTCAATCTTGTGAAAATTCATGCCAATGATGAATTTGAAATCTTCACTCGTCATACGTAAAAAGTTTTTGAAGCTACCATCGCACCTTATTTCGTGTTTTGATGATGGATCATCAGCGTAATCTGTTCGGCGCAAAATTTCGATATGGAATGTGAATGAGGTTCTGCTACATATAGCGGAATCACTAAAATTGTCTGTTACTTTTTTGTATAGCAGAAGTTATATAGCAATGTTACATAGCAAAAGTTACATAACAATGCTATATAGTAGGTTTTGCTACATAGTGTAAACCCAGCTTAAGAAATAAGCTCTCTTTTTTCTGTGAACCATGAACCATGAGTTCTACCTATATGAAGTGCATTCAATTTGAATGGTAAGTTACTTAAGTGCATATACTTATATATGCTTTTTTTCTGATTTCTGCTTTTATATTTTTTCCTCCTAGTGATAAGCAACAGGCACACACATCTATCAATATTGGTTTTTTTAACTTGTTTTTTGGTATCGTTTTTCTTACAGTTGATAAAAGGTTCACATGTATAGTACCGAGATGAAGTCTTTAAAATATATAAATTTAATAAGTTAATTAATTTAATCTAATTATTAACTTAGAATATGATATTTCCGGATTACATTATACTTTTTCTATATCGCGTGCTGTGATTAAAAATAGAATGATAAAATAAAATTTAGTTTTTATGTTATCTAGATATTGTTTCTTTGATTTCTTTGATAAATAGAATTAAATAGGATTTTCTTAATATTATCATATCTTATTAGAGGATTTCACTTTTCTTCACTGCTAGTTTTGTTGAATTGTAAAATACGGGATATTTTTTTTATGAACCACGTTTTTAAATGAATTTCTTTAAGTATTTGTAAGACGAATCACTGTAGATATCCTGAATTTTACATGAAAAAAAGTGTAACTATTCCTGATACAATACGTTCGTTCCAACCACCAGTAACTTACTGTAATATTACTAATACACATGCGCAGTTGAAAGAAATCGTTCCAACCACCTGAAATTACTGGTTCGGAACTCTCGATTACTATCAGTTCTCTGTTCCATCCCGTTTGTGGACCAGTAAAATTACCGTTCAAACGATTCTTGCTTGATAGCAAGTTTCGAAATTTATGAAATTAAGAAGCATGCGCAATGGCAACATTTTTATTTTAAACGGTCATATTTGTTTTTTATGGAATGTGTAAATAGGATATGAAGGTGAGTTTTTAGTTTTTGAACTGTTTTGAAGGGCGACGACCCAACACTGTTGTGGAACGCGTTTGATGCGATAATTACAGTCCAGCAAGGTGGTTAGTACTTGGATGGGTGTTCTGAACAGAAATAACTAGATTCTCAATACATGAACTTTATTCGACATAATTCGAGATAATTAATGACAATGTAGGAAATTATTATGTCAAGTAAAAACATTCGTGACAAATATTAAAACTAAGTATGTGTTCACAAGAACCGCTAAAAACGCTAAATTGTAAATAAACATCTTATCAAATATACTACAATGGGTGACGACCATGCCAGGGAAAACCATCGTATAGGGCCCGTCCAGCCTGCAGCGGACTAACATATCACAGCTCGCAGGCATTATACCAATGAGCACGAGGTATAATGTAGATATGCCGTCTTTCGGAGGAGACGTAAAACCGAGGTCCCGAGTACATGGATGTTGGGCTGGTTAAAGAACGCTACCACTGGTTGGAACACTAGTGGGTTCGCCAAAATTTCCGGTTAGGGGTAGAGTGCTCCCGGCGTCGGTGATTAGCCTCAGTTGCAGAAATAGACCGACGTTAAATAACAGAATAAAAAAAACTGTTTTGAAAATAGTGTGCACCGTTTCTTACTGACTGTTTCTTTGTGTAGTCGTTGATAAAATAAAAAAGGGAAGAATGGAGTCCGAAACCACATTATATACCTCTAAAGTGCTTCTACTTATGATATAAATGAAAAATGGTCGAAATAGAATATACACATAATTTTGCCATTTACCTACATAATTATCAAGGTTACAAATACTTCAATTATTGTAATATTTTGATATAGTTGATATTAGTATTAAGTTTCACTAATTGGATATTTTTAGGTTGAAAGTATCCATTTTGGTTTTTATGTTCGTTGTATTTATTTCTATGTATTTTCAAGCCTGAAGGCTTTATAATTACAAATAAAATGTCTTGTTTTTATACTTTCATTTTATGATTGATGTTAATGCAATAAAATATATTCTCAATGATATTAAAATCAATTGTTCATGGCAAAGTATCTGCAGCAGCGTCCCTAATAACTACTAAACTAGTTCCAAATACGTTCCAACCGATTGGTAAGAGATAACCAGTAATGTTACTAATTTCTCTGACGCATGCGCATTAAATAGTTCAATTACTGGTTACGTACGATAACAGAATTGCTGGTTGGAACGAACCTAATGTATCTTATTCCTAGCATTTTGCTATGGACATTTTCTCTCGAAATTTTTTCATGGAGTACCTGTTGTGCGTTACGCCGGAAGTAATTGGTCCATGAAGTAACTGTTCCACGGAGTAATTGTTCCATGAAGTAACTGTTCCACAGAGTAATTGTTTCATGAAGTAACCTTCCATGAAGTAGCTTTTTCATGGAATAACTAATTAACCGCTTCAAGTACCTAGGAGAAAGTCACTCAACCTAGACCTGTCCGGAAGAAACCTTCTCTTCTAACAAAAATTGGGAAGTAAAACCAACATTGCTTCAACAACAACATAATATATTATTCTTCCTTAATTTTTCCATATTCATTAATTCTAACTGTGATATTTGTTTTTTTTAAGTCATTATACCTACAACTTGTAAATTTAACAACGTTGTTCATATTCCTTCCCCTTCCAACATTTTTAGGTTTGTTGATAGAGAGTGATGAGGTGAATAACAAGTCGACTAATATTATTCAAGGTGGCGCCCACTTACCTTTCTTGAATTAAATTCCTTGATTTATTAATTAACTTAACTTATTAAATTCATTTGGTTTCTTAACTCCATTCATTATCTCATCAGTTTCAATATAACTTCAATAACTTAAATAAAGTAGGATTACCCGCGAACCGGTAAGGCTACGCCAAGAACGGATATTAGTTTGGTCTCCGAATTCACACCTGGGGAGCTCTCCTCATTAAGTAGCAGTTGCAAATTATCTTGCCTTATTATTTTGAATAAATACTAAGTAATATGAGTGAGAAAGTTGTGATTGATTTCGGCTCCGTAATTAACTTCTAATTTGAGGGGTATTACGAGCATTCAAATCTATCAAGTGATTAGAGTTTGAAGTTAAAGGTTTTGAGTACATATATAAAAAATATCAAAGTAGTAAAGTAAGAACAGTCCTTTTAAATAAGTAATATAAATTTTAAACTAAGTATAGAGTACCATAAAAGTATCTAGGCATAAAACATCGATAAAAGCCAAGGTCCGACGGGTTGACCGGCCAACAGCTTTTCTCGCGGTGTATACAGGTGATATTGTTAATTATTGTAGATAATAGTAATATTGAAGAACAATTTAAAAGAGCAGGATCGTACTTAAAATAAATAATTGGCAAAATGTTTAGCGACGATGAAAGTAGGAAGAAAAAGCGATAGAGAAGAAGAAGAAGATCTTACAGAAGATATCTTTAAAAAAAGTAAGATAACTGGGAGATCACCAATGAAGAATTAGAGAAAATTAGAAGATAACATAGAAGCCTTATAATGAAGATGATGCAGTCAATGGGGGAAAAGATAAACGATATGGCTACAGAGATTAAGAAAACAAGAGAAGAACAGGTGTATAGAGATGAAATCAATGAATTAAGAACTGAAAATAAAAAACTTGAGGTAGAGAACCAAAAAATGAAGAAAGCTTTATTGGATATCGATGAGAGATTAGAGCGCATGGAAAACGAAAAGAGAAGGAACAATGTTGTATTGCAAGGACTAAAAGTAAGCACCCTCAATACAGAGGAACTAAAGAAATTAATGGATCATTTTATGATACAGGAACTGGGTATAAAGGCAGGTATTGATAGCGCTGTGAAACTTGGAGATAAGACTTGCTTAATTCGTTTCATAAACTATGAGGAGAAAAAGAAAGTAATGCGAAATAAAAATAAACTAAAAATGAAAACTGGGGAACCATTATATATTCAAGAAGATCTGTCAAAAAAGGATAGGACAATACAAAAAGAAATCAGGATTAGAGCAAAAGAAGAAAATCAAAATGGAAAAACTACTAGAATAGGGTATAGAAAATTATATATAGGAACGGAAGAATGGAGGTGGGATAACTAACAGGAGGAACTGAGAAAAAGTGAAGATACGGCATCAAAAAACTAGCAGACATAATTATAAGTAATAATGACGAAACAGGAGAAAGGAACCAGGTTATGAAAGAGGATATGAGACTAAATTTTAAGGAATTGGATAAAACTGAGAAAGAAACAAATCACAAATATGGACAAAAAACATTGATACAGGAGAAGAGACGAATAACCAAGAGAAAATTATGGAAAATAGCGACATGGAATGTTAGAAGCACAACAGGAAAAGAAAAAGAATTAATTGAGGAGTTTGAAAAGAATGATTTGGATATCATAGGTGTAACTGAAACAAAAAAAGAAAGGAAAGGGTGAAGTGGAATTGGACAATGGACACATTATGTTATATAGCGGAGTGGAAGAGAAAGATAAAGCCAGAGAAGGAATAAGCTGTATCGTACATCACAGGAATATAAAATATATTAGACAATGGACAGCTATCAATGAAAGAATATTAAAAATTGAAATAGAAATGGAAGAAAGGGTAAACACAACAGTTTTAGTAGTATATGCGCCAAATGAAGACGAGTCAGCAAAAAATAAATATGAATTCTGGGATCAGATGGCTGAGGAAATAGATGATACCGAGGGAAGGATAATAATAATAGGAGATCTAAATAGTAGAGTGGGAAAGAAAAATGATGAAACCGAAGAAACAATAGGGGTACACGGAGAAGTCACTAGAAATAACAACGGAAAAAGGTTAATAGAGTTCTGTATAACAAACAATCTCATAATCACAAACACCTTTTTTGAACATAAAGATATCCACAAATACACCAGAGGGGCGAAAAATCCATAATAGACTATGTAGTAATAAATAAAAAATTCCGAAAGGACATAAAAGACACAAGAGTAAAAAGAGGAGCAGAAATTTATTCTGATCATTATTTGGTAGTCTCAAAATTAGTAATTAATTCAGAAAATGAAATAGAAAATAAAAATAAAATAAAAAATATAGTATGATAGATAAAATTAGATCATATAAACTAAACGAAAGTAAGATTGGAAATTTATATAAAGAGGCAGTTGAAACCGAGATGGATAATATTTTTAAAGACATAAACAACAATAATATTGACGACCTATGGAAAGCATTTGAGGATACAATAATTAATGCTGCAAAAGAAATATGCGGAACATTAAGAGTAACAAAAAATAAAAAACAAACAAAGTGGTGGAGCCAAGAAATTAAAAATGAAGTAAAAATGAAAAAAAAAAAATGGAAAAACTATATAGGAAATAAGACTACGGCAAATTATGAAGAATATAAAAGACAACGCACGAAAGTGGAAGATATGGTAAAACAAGCAAAAGAACAATCTTGGATAGAATTCGGAGAAAAATTGGAAGAAGACAGTTTAGGAAATCAAAAATTGTTTTATAGAGTTCTCAAAACACTAAGAAAGGGCAAACAATATAGCGTTAAACATATAAAAACAAAAGATGGAAAAATAATAGCTGAAGAAGAAAAGATTATGGAAAGATGGAAGGAATATTTTGAGGAAATTCTGAGCCCAGAAATAATAGCCCAACAGCCGGCGGAAATATATGATGAAGGCAATCAATATGAATTAAATAAAATTGAAGAAATTACTAGCCTAGAAGTTGAAGCAGCAATAAACTTACTGAAACGAGGAAAAGCTGCAGGTAACGATGGAATTACATCGGAAATGCTAAAAAACCTTGGAAGAAAAGGAATAGGAAAATTAACTCTTCTACTGAATAAAATCTTTACTGAAAAAAGAATACCGATTAAATGGGAATTGGGAATCATATTACCCCTATATAAGAAAGGAGATAATAGAGACTGTTCAAACTATAGAGGCATTACGATATTAAGTACAGTGTTGAAAGTTTACGAAAGAATCCTTGAAAAAAGACTAAAAAACACAATAGAACATCAACTAGAAGAATCACAGAGTGCTTTTCGTAAGGGCAGAGGTGTTCAGGATCACATTTTTACAGTGAGACAGTTAATTGAAAAAAATGGTAGAAATAATTATATGTTGCTTTTTTTTTATATAGAGAAAGCTTTTGACAGTGTACCCAGGCTGCAAATATTGGCTAGTCTGAAGAAGAATGGAGTAGACCAGAGTTTAATAGAGAGTATAATGAGTATATACCAAAATACGAGAAATTATGTAAGACCGGAAACCTACAATCTGAAGAGTTTACTACGCAAGAGGGTTTAAGGCAGGGGGGAGTCTTGAGTTCTACACTGTTCAATGTGATAATGGATGATATAATAAAAGAGGTGAAAGATCAAGTAAAGAAATTCACAATGGGTTATAGAAATATGGAGCTTATACAGATCTCTGAATGCGCCTTTGCTGACGATTTAGTGATATATGCTAAAAACGAAAAATATCTTCAAACAAATCTAGACACCTGGAAGAAAGCTCTTCAAAGTAGGAACCTAAAAATAAATGCAGAGAAAACAAAGGTAATAGTAATAGGGCAAGAAAAGAAGAATCTCGAAATACAGCTAAACGGAGAACAGGTACAGCAAGTGGATACATTTAAATATTTGGGAGTGAAAATAAATAAAGAAGGGAATAATAACGCTGAAATTAATGGACGCATTAAAAGTGCCCTCAATCTGTATTATGCAATAAGTAATACTTTCATCCGCAAGAAAGAAGTGTCAAAAAGAACAAAAATGACAGTCTATAAAACCGTTTTTAAACCAATTTTAACGTATGGGAGTGAAAGCTGGGTTCTTACGAAAGACACAAAAAGAAAATTACAAGCGGTTGAAATGAAGTATCTGAGAGCAGTATTAGGAATCACAAGAAGGGACAAAATTCGAAATGATTATATAAGAGAACAGCTAGAAGTAGAACCACTGGGAAAAAGCATAGAAAGGAATCAGTTAAGGTGGTATGACCACTTGGTACGCATGAAAAACAAACAACAGGCAAAAGTGATATGGCAAAGAAAAGCATATGGAAAGCGACCAAGGGGAAGACCACGAAAAACCTGGGATGATGCAGTAGCGGAAATTCTGAAAGAGCGTGGACTAAATCGGCAGGAGGCGAAGTTAAAGGCTGGTAACAAACGGGAATGGGCTAAATTTGTACACAATTGAAAACACCTTAACACCTTAGGGTATATTAAGGTTCTGATTATATATATATATATTGTAGTGAATTATAAAAATTATTATTTGAATCACCACATATAAAAAAAAATACTTTTACTTATTTTTTTTATATTTATTTTGTTATAACTTTTTTTTTTTATAAAGGAGCAAGTTCATACCCAAAAGAAAACAGAAATATATTAACTATATATAATGAACTTTTGACAATTTAGCAATATATAAATTCAATTCTTACTATAGTCCGAAAGAAAAAACTTTTAAATCCAATAAATTGTTCAAAATGTTAACTTCTTCATCGTCCAACCAATTCACTCATATCTTCCAAATTACCACTTAAATTTTTCTAAATTCCATTGATCTGTTCACACAAATCTCTTCTGCATCTATACAATTTTTACTTTTTTTTTTTCTTCCAAATTTTATTGATTTGTTAAACAAATCTCTTCTTTTTTCCTTTTAATTTCTACTGTTATTTCTAATTAGAAAATTTTCTTTCTGACTTTTTTTTACTTTCTTTCAAAAATTGACTTCTTTCAAAAAAACCAAAACAATTCTTTTTTTTTTTTCGTAACCAACCAATTTTTTGTCACTTTTGGCAAATGAATAATTTTTACATCTCTCATATTTTTTTTAAATATAAACAAAAACATTGAAATTTTTCCTATTTTAATTTAAAAATGAAATTTTATTAATTATTATCACATTGTCTGTGTTAAAATGATGTAAGTATCAATTTACGTATAAATAATTATCAAATATGAAATACTTAAAAATTTCAATGTATTTTACACCACATTTTTTTTTTATAAACTATATAAAACAATTGTAACAATTCTAATTTTCAAACTTCTTCAAACTTAAACAGACATTTAACAAACCAAACCATTTAGGTAATTAAGTGAAAATTTTAAATGGTAAAAATTAATTCTATATTTTTTTTCTTGAATAATATTTATATCATGACAATATATATATATATATATATATATATATATATAGCCTGACTATATATATATATATATATATATATATATATATATATATATATATATATATATACTAAGTAATATGATATAAAACAACGTGAAGAGAATAGTGAATCTCCTTACGTATTCCATGAGAGAATTTTAAGGTTGCTCAATTCAATTTGTAACTGTATAGATTCATACTATAAAAGTGCAGAACATTCCACTTTGTTATGGTATATTGAATAAATTAGAAGGTGAAGCAGAGGAAATGGTCGCGATACTGGTGTTTGGAAAAATATAAAATATACTATAACTTCAAATTTTGGTAATCATAGTTAAAATAATAATTGTTGTTCACATTATAAAAATGCAGAATGTGAGTCAAATGGGAATTATTCCATTGAACAAGCGTTAATCATTCTAAGCTAGTTTGAATGAACCATTAAAGCCAATTATTCGATCTATGAGACAAAATACTCAATAACAGAGATTCAATAAACTGGAGAGGGGGATACTATTGAGTATCATCAGAAAAATTTGAATTTTGGTAATTTTAACTTTAATAACGCTTTAATGAAACTGTACGAAAGCCTCTCAAACAACCCAATGCAACATGCCAATTATAACATTTTTAGCAAACACCCCAACAAAATATCTCCAATGACAAATAATTTTACACTTCAATTTCCCAGAGGAGCAATACAAATTAAACGTAACCCAAATCCGCCGAATATCAGATATTCAACAAATTCACAAAAAGTTTTTGGGAAACCACTTGCCGGTGGTCTCGCTCCGTTAATTTAATTTGTAACTTGATATCCTTCATTACGGCTCCTTTCTAGTGAGCATTATTCGTTTCATAAGACACTCGTGACCTAAGAAACGTTTTTGATACTTGGTACTCAATATCATCAACGGACATGTTCGTTAATGTTCGTTGATATCATAGACAAAATATCTTAATATACATCATTTAAGTGTGTCTGGGAGACTATACTCCAGTAGCGTATTGCCATAGCTGTGACGTATGGCTTGATATATAAAATACTCCTATAAAGTATATTTTCAAAATAAAATTTATACTGTAAAAAAACACAAAAAAAACATTCCGCTTGAATAATAAATATACTAATATTTCAGTCCAGTTCTCAAAAAAATATTCGTTGAATATCTTTGCACTTTCTGTTGGTTTTAATCACAATGGCGTTGATTTTATTTTTTTATATCCATTTCTACACGTTTTTCCCTTGTTTGGTTCCCCATCACTTTGCTGTGTGTTTACCCCAGTCCATCCTCTGACAGAGAATCATATTTGTTTTCATTATTACTGGGGCTATTTTTCTGATCCCTTTTGTAATAGTTTGCCAATATGAGACAGTGAATGGGCTAAGAGAGTTCTGCGACCACGCGACCACTAGGGAGAAAATAAAGTGAAATCAATGTTTTCGCCATGACATGTGTGATATTAGTATCTGTCTTGGTTTTAATTTTAAAAAGTATTTCAAAATTTGTAAAACGTAAATCTGAATCTTCATGTAATATAAAAGTTGATGAATATACAAAGTGTTTCAATAAAAGTCCATGTTTCTTCAAAGTTGGAGCTTCTTCGAGTTGTAAGGGCCTCATGACCGACCAACTCTCGGGATAAGCAATAAATAAAGCTCCAGTATGGGAACCCGAATAGATGCTCGCGAATCAAAGGGAATAGAGTAGTAAACCTCGAAAACAATCCTTAATCTACGTTCATTAGCTACCGTGACAATAGATGAATGGCTGCGCGAAAGTCAGTTAGGAACGGTGCCTGGTGCCAGGATACCTGGTGACCTCCCGGAGTACCCAGCCTTACCACCATAAGCGGGGGTCTGGGGTGATTGATGGACATTCAATCCATTCAATCCCTAGCTACTCGTGGGATGTATTATGGAGTATGCAAGAAAAATGGAAGCAGTGGAGGAAGAGAGAGAAGAAAAGAGTATTCTCGGGGAATCGAGGCCGGTGAAACGAACACCTGATAAGGCGGGAGAGACAAGTGAGTGGAGCGATACAGGGGTGAAGGGGAAGGACGTATCGCCTCTGGAAGATAAGGAGCAGAAGAGGAAACAGAATGAGAAAGGAAGGGAGGAAGTGGAGAGTGGGGAGGAGGAAGGAAGGAAGAGTGTAGAGAGATTGAAGGAGATGGTAAGGCGACTGGAGAAGAGGGTGAGAAGGTTGGAAGGGCAAAAGTCGGCGGCGGAGGGGTGAGTCAGGAAATTAGAGAAGTTGAGGAGAGAAGAAGATAGGAAGGGCAGAAAGCAAACACGATGAGAGACAGGGAAAAGAAACTGGGAAAAGAAGCGCTTCCTGCGCTACCTCTGCTGCAGACAGCCAATGATTCAATTTAACCCAGGTTTGTGTTTAAGAAACCTTACAAAATACAAATAAAATAGAACACAGAGCCAAACGCTGCAAATGCAATACGCATATATACAGATGGCTCAAATATGAAAGAAGGCTCGAGATGTGGAGTTTACTCGAGAGTATTAAGGATTAAGTGGGGGATGGGAAACAATACCAGCGTGGTTCAAACAGAACTAACAGGTATCACAATTTTCACGAAAGAAATAACCAGAAAAGGAATTTCTGGCAAAAACATATCAATCTGTACTGATAGTAGATAAGCCCTATTAGCCTTGAACAGACAACGTGTTATATCGTGGCTAGTACTATAGTGCCACCAAGATTTAGCTAACGCCTCAGCAGATAAAAATATCATCCTGAGGTGGGTTAAAGGGCACGACAGGAGTGAAGTTAATCGCATTAGCCAGGGAAGCGGCTAGACTAAAAGTTTCTGGACCCAGTGACACCTACGGCCTAACGACTTCGACAATTGCGGAACTAGCCAATCCCTTAAGAGAAGGAATGGAATCAAAGAATGCAGTCCTGCCAGGATCACCCTGGGCGACCCTGGGAAGCTGACGCCGAAGAAATATTTGGCGATAACCAGGAAAAACCTACGTTTAACAGTAGGATTTCGGACTGGCCACTGTCATCTAAGCAAACACCTCCATACTAAGGGGCTAGTGGACACACCCCTATGCAGGATGTGTGAACAGGAAGATGAAACTGTCAGGCATGACTTATGCGAGTGTCCGGATTTATCGACAATAAGAGAGTGTGAGTCTTGGCCTACACCGGCCGGTATAAAGGAAATGTCTCCTAGTGACCTGTCCACCTTCCTTCCTTCCTTGGAAGGACAGGATGGACGATGATCTAGGAGGACAACTCGGAAGGATGTACAATGGGTCACATGTGGCCTAAGTGCTGTGAGCCTACACTCACTACAGAGAAGGGGAAGGAATAGAGGTGAAAGTGGGAAATAGCATTTTAGTGGATGAAAAGATAAAAGTGGTATGGGTGACTAAGAAGGACAGTGGAATGGAGGAGGGGATACAGAAGATGTTCAGGGATAGGTACCCGATAGCAGAAAAAGGAGAGGAAATGGTTAAGGAAGTACGCACTACGGTGAGACAAGGGACCATGGTGAACGCTTAGGACGGAAGAGTTGATCTGTAGAATGGAGGGAGATTGTAGGGATGAGAGGAAGGTGTTTGATATGATGAGTCGACTGTTCAGGGAAGTGGGGAGCGGGGTCAGCGTTGGGCTTCACAGGCTTGAGCATGTGGAGGTGGAGTTGCTGAAAAATATGGTCGCCAGGGTTACAGCTGATGGGACGGAGGTGACTAATCCTGAAGGATCTCGGAGAGGTCAACCAGGCGGGGATAGAAAAGATTGAGTTGAGGAGGGTTTGACGGAGATGGAAGGAAAGTGGGTGCATAGACTCAGAGTCTCGAGGAGCAGGGAGGTGGTTATAAAGACAAAGAAGGGGGTTGAGGTGAGCGAAATTCTGAAGGAGGTGAAAAGGGTATCAGGAGCTAGGGTGTTGGAAGCGGGAAGGGGAACAAAAATCATTGAAGATGGTGGGGATAGACCCATGGATGGAAGATGAAGTGGTGAGGAAGAAAATAGAGGAATTGATTGGAGAAGGGACAAGGCTGATGAAAGTGGTGAGGGAGAGGAACGGCATGAAAATGGCGATGGTGAGGATGGAATATGAGAAAGCGGAAGCCTTACTGGGAAAACGGGAGATTAGGCTGGAGTTGAATGGGGTAAATATCATAGAGGGGAGAGAGGAGGGCAGATGTTTTGGATGTGGAGTGAAGGGCCACCAGGTAGCGGGATGTGAGGCAAGTAGAGTGGGGAAGATAAGGGAATGCTGGCTATGTAAGAGCGTGGGGCACATGGCCAGAGACTGTCGGCAAGCCTTCCTTTGTAGGGTATGTGGGGAAAGGGGACACAAGTCAGGGGAGGCAGATTGTAGTATGGGAAGGGGAGGGAGTTGATGTAGACGGAGATCCAGTCAAATAGGAGGAAGGGGAGAGCAGACCGCGGGAAGAAAAAATATAGAGGAAGGATGGATGTTACAAATAAATTTAGGTAAATGCAGAGTAGCACATGATGTTTTAGATGAGATAATTTATAGGAGGGAAGTGGATGTGATGTGTGGAACTTAAGTGAATGCTAGATATGTGGGAGAGCAGTGATGGATAATGGATTATACAGGAGAGGCAGGAATAAGAGTGGTGGGAGATGGAGTGAGGGTGGATGAAATGAGAAAGGGAAGCGGATGGGTGATAGTGCGAATTAGAGACATGGTGGTGTACAGTGTGTATATAAGTCCAAATGTAAGCCTATAAGTTTATGAGAGGATTATGACAGGATTGGAGGACGATCTTAGGGTGTTAAGAGGGAAAAGGGGAGTTATGGGAAAAATGGTGACAGGTGACTTCAATGCCAATAATACTGCTTGGGGAGGGAGAAAAACGAACAGGAGAGGAGAGATCCTGGAGGAAGTGTTGACATCCAACGGGTTCGCGGTGCTGAATGATGGACTGTTGCCCACATTCGTGAGGGGTGACGGGGGTTCATCATTTATTTATATAACAGCGTGTGATGAATATCTGGGGAAAGAGTGAGTAGTTGGTGGGTACTGGAGGATGAGGAAAGCTTGAGTTTACATTTACTGCCAAATTCATTGGTAACTTCTTCAATTATCTTAAGTTGTTTCCATTCATGAGAAACTTGTTCATATTCAGAAAACTTATTCATATCTTTAAGTTTACTTGTTACAAAAATTAACCTTTTTTAAAAATAATAGATTTGTTAAATCGCTCTAAAACTTCATGATGCATATCATTCTTACTTTTTACCTCAACTGGATCTGTAATGCCGAGTACCTCCAAGTTCCATAGGTCGGAAATCAATAATGTCTGAGTCGTTGATTAAAAAGAATTAATCTTGTTGTGAAGTCCACCCATCAGCGTCCATCCAAGCTTGGTTTGCATGGCGATAATTCCTTCTTCTATATTTTCTACAGTTCCAGTAAATAAACTAGCTAATACGTCAGCACATAATAAAATAGAAATTTCAAGAGATTCATAAGTTGAATCGGTGATAATAATTTTCTTCTTCTTTAAATTCGATATGACCAATTGATTTGTTAATCTTGGTATATAATTACAAATTTTCATTGGTTCTAATAAATGTATATTCATGCTTAAAGATTGATCTAGACTCTGCATATTAACTTCAAATAAATTACGAGTTTCTGAATCTAATTATGTTCCTTCAAAAATACCCTTTATTAAATTTTCTTCGCGAATTTTAGTAAACTTCATTTCAGCTGCTGAATTTGATAAAATATATGATCTCTGTGATCCTGTGTCAAGCAAAACTCTAACTACTTTTGAAGTTTTTCCATTGACCACTCTTACAATAACTGTTTGTAATAAAGTTTCATTACTAACTTGATTGTGACTAGCTAAGGTATTTTCAACTATTTTATTTCTTTCGGCTTTACCTTTTTCCAGTTCTTTGTTCATTTGCAATTCTGGACACATAATAGGTCCTACATGCTTTTTACTACATAAAATACATTTCAAGAAAATTTTGCAATTTTTCAAGCTATGATTTGGTTTGAGACATCCAAAGCAACAGTTCTTTTTTGAAACTAAATCTTTTTTCTCAATGAACTAAAGTTTTTGTGCTGATATGCAATCCTTACTTAAATGTTTTCTGTTACAAAATATACAATTATAACTGATCCATTTGATTTTCTTACCAGTATCATTAGTCCCAACTGTTTTTTTTTCTTGCTTATGCTCATGCCTTATCTCTGTGTGTCCTCTCCCATGTGCCACGTCATGGTCTGATGCTTTTTCCAGTCGAGTTAGTGCTGCCCTTGCTTCGCACATTATGACACAATGTAGCGGAGGAAGGTCTAGCATTGTCTCCAGCGCCGCTGTGGGAGTAGTCCTCATTGCCCCTGTAATGCCAATGCATGCAAGTCTTCGGACCTTGCTTAGTTTTAGCATAGCAGAGGATTGTCTAATATTTGGCCACCATACCAGAGATGCATATGTGATCCTGGTAATGACAACCATTTTGTACAGCCAGTGTACCATGCTGGGTCTAAGTCCCCATTTAGTGCCGTAAGTGCGTCTGGCAACCATGAAGGTCACCTCTGCTTTCTGGATCACGTGCTGGAGGTGTAGGTTCCAAGTTAAGCCTGGGTCTAACCCCAAGATATTTTACTTCATCCGACAATCGTATTGGTTCACCTTGAAGCGTCAGAGGGCCAAGTCCTCCCCTTTTCCTTCTTCTGGTGAACGCAATTATCTGTGTTTGCGAAGGACTAATACGTAGCCCTTCTTTTACAGTCCAGCCTGTTACTACATTTAACTGTTAAACTAGCTGCTGTACAAGGTTCTGTTTCATTCGACTTTGTTTTTTTTGTACTCTGGCTGTAAGACTTCTTCATTTTTTTTTCATTAATGTTTTTTGTGCTAAATTGATTCTTTCCTCACTTTCAACCTCACTTTTCAGGAACTCTAATAACATATTAAGATAATTAGTTTGATCTTTGTTATTCAACGAAAGATAATTACTACTTCGCTGTCGCTCCCAAACTCGTAATATGTCTTCTGGTAATGCTGATTCTACTAAAGGATGGAGCATAGCTGCATACTTATCACTAGTAACTCCTAGAGATTCAAGCGCTCTTAACTGAATTTCCAATGTATCAAATAAAGATGACAGAGATTTACTTACTTTTTGATTTAAAACTAAATTTAGGAGCTCTCGAACATATATTTTTATGAGAAGTTCATCGCGTGCAAACCTGTTCTTCAGTTGTTCTATAGCCTTCTGGTAGTTATCTGCTGATGGCGGAAAGCTTGCTACAAGTTCTCGTGCAGCAGATTTGTCTTCTGTTGATTGAAGTAGATATTGGAACTTGTCCTCATTGTCGATATCTTGATCTTGATGAATTTTCTTAAATTGTCCCCAAAATCCAATCTATTCTTTAACGACTTCGCTGAATTTTCTTAAGTTCTAGCTTCGACAGACGGAATTTTCGTTTTGAAGACTCACTCGTACTGTTAGTAATACTATTATCTCCATCTTCGTGAATCTGATTGTTGTTGAGAAGATAATAGCTTTTATTTTTGTAGCCAATGAATTTATTGCGATAAAACTCTGTAGGTATCATCCCATTCTTGATATAATTATCCTTCACTCATGGTGTCTACAGACAAGTAAATATCATTCAATTTTTGGTCTACAATATATAAACGTTCTGCTTTGTCTTCGAGCTTGTAATATCTTCTTTCTTCAAATGCCTGCCTTGTATCACAGTTTCCACTTCTTTGGTGTTTTTAATAAACGCTCGTCGTAACAGAGCTCTTTCTTTCTTGTACCTTTCTTGATTTTCCATTTCGCAATAGTAGGAGTCCTGTCACTGTCGCCAAAATGTAGAAACAGAGGAAAATGAAATAACATAGGTACCTAATCAAAGTTGTGGAAACGAACAACGAAACTTACAAATTTTATAACTAGACGAGATGTCTGATTGATTAATTAAAATTTGTTTATGAACGCACCCCAGTACTAACGTAGGGATTTATCTATGGTAGGGATAAGAATCGTGGAATCTGTCAAATGGGCAAAAAAGTAAGGTACAAGCCGTTGAAATGAAATATTTGAGACGTATAATAGGAGTTACTAGGAAAGACAGAATTAGAAACACACAAAGTCAATTTCCGTAAGATCCAATTTTTAATAAGAAATGGACCTCTAACATTCATTACGTTCGGCTTACAGGTAGTTTGTGATAGATGTGTATGAAAAATAATTTTAAATATCAACAAGAGCTTCAGGGCATTCTAATTGTGTATCAAATTTGATATATTTCATGTATCCTGATCCTTTTCCTGTGTTTACTAACCATTTTAGTTGTTTTTTCTGAAATATCAAGTTGATGGGTATCAATTTTTATGAAATTTTTCGAATGCACTCTTTCTTCACAATCATAATTCTTTAGAATTCGATTTTCACGTATATATAATAATTAATTTATTATGTACCTATATTAATAGATGCGCATAATTTTTTATATAAATCAATAATACCTAGTCCATTAAGTATATTGAAAAAGGTGAAATTTGTGCTTCCCTTTTTTTATTAGATTAACGTGCTCGTTTACAATACACTTGCACAAGTACAATGCAGTACAGTAATAGTACGTAATAGTGTTTATAATATACATTGTAGTAAAGTTTGAGCGTTTTTTAGGAATTGTAGGACTTGATTTGCTTCGTTGGTGTTACTTAGAAATTCTTGTACATTTGAATAAGGTTAAGCTGCTATATTTCTGATATTAGTGACACTCAATAAGAATGTGTTCAATTGTGATTGCATTGCATTGACAATTTAAACAATATGGTGGACTGCTTAGTTACATCAGTATCAGTATATGTTTGGTTTGTCCAATTCGTAGTCTTCTCATCACTGATAAATTTTGCCTCGAAAGTTCTGAAGGATCGGTAAGGTATGGATGATTTATTGAAGGCTGGATATTGTGTAGGCTTGAATTGATGTTGTTGCCACACACTTTTGATTTTGTCTTTGATGACTCGCTTGAGACCCTCTGCCGTTTGTATAATGTTGTCGGTGCTGATTGATGTTGTGTTATTTTTAGCTAGCTAATCAGCAAGTTCATTGCACTTAATACAAATACCTTAATAGAAAAAACTTGAGAGGTGTCAAGGGACACATATATATATATATATATATATATATAT
>CAJUYG010001079.1:0-18054 GCA_910591675.1 Galerucella calmariensis
TGAGTACGATTTTATTTGAACATATTATTTTTTAGAAATTTTTGTTCCAATATTACTTTTTCGATCTTCAAATGTTTATAACTTTATAAATTATGCATTTTACGGAAAAGTTGCAAGGTATAGTTCTTTTCACAATCTAAGAAACTGACCTGACCTGAGATAATGACATGTATAGTTTGGCAAGTTTATCTGCAGCTATACGGGATCGGTAAGAGGCGAGGAAAAACATGGCGTATATCTGTCAAACATACAAATGGCGTACGGTACCTATTTTACCAAGTAAAACTGAAAATACAAAGGTATAACGCCGCTGGATAAATCAATATCAGTCAACTGACGAAGTGAGAGGGAAGATCTCACGCACGCGCTTGCCAATAAGAAGTCAGCTGGTCGATACAAATTACCAATTATGTAATTCGAGGGTGTGGTCATTATGGTTTTCGTACAACGTTGCCGGAGCTTCAAAAAGCCCATAACATATTTGGAAAAGTGTTCATCTTTAAATATTCATAAATTGAAAAAATAATGTTAATAGAATAAATCCAAGGAAACAAGTACATTATAAAATTAACGTTTAATCATATTTTTAATATTGTTGATAATAAAAAGACTCTTTTCTAATTATTATCACTACATCGTAAGCACTCCAGTTTTTCCATAGTTAAATGTGGCAATGTCGAATGTTTTCGACTGCATTCCTTTCACGGTTTCTGATAAACTTGCCAAAGTATAAGCTTTATTCGGGATTTTGTTTGTGGACAATCCGTTAACCATTCTGGAATTGCGCAGAACTAGCTGTGTATAGTTTGGCAAGTTTATCTTAAGCTACGGGGCGTCGGTAAGAGGCGAGGAAAAACATGGCGTATATCTGTCAAACGTACAAATGGCGTTCGGTACCTATTTTACCAAGTAAAACTGAAATTACAAAGGTAACTGACAATACGAACACCACTGGATAAATCAATATCAGTCAATTGACGAAGTGAGAGGGAAGAACATACGCACGCGCTTGCCAATAAGACGTCACCTGGTCGATAAAAATCACCAATTATGTAATCGGAGGGTGTGGTCATTATGGTTTTCGTACAACGTTGCCAGAGTTTTAAGAATAATAACAAATTTGGAAAAGTGTTCTCTTTTAATATTCATAAATTGGAAAATAATGTTAATAGAATAAATCCAAGGAAACAAGCACATTATAAAATTAACGTTTAATCATACTTTTAATATTGTTAATAATAAAAAGACCCATTTATAATTATTATCACTACATATTAATCAGTTCTTCTATTTTTTTATAGTTAAACGTGGCAATGTCGAATGTTTTCGACTGCATTCCTTTCACGGTTTCAGATAAACTTGCCAAAGTATACTTTATTCAGTCCTAAGAACTATTTTCGGACCGTTTACAATTGAACGGAGTTTGAAAAAAACCCGAACATCCCGCATGGTCTACAGAAACCTAATTAAATTGACAATTTATTGATGATAGGTCATCATCATCACTGTATTGAGAGTCTCTTCCATAAAGTTTTGGAACTTTAGTTTCTTACGTTAGGTTGGAGCGAGAGGGGTCGCAACGCAAAAGATCTGACCGTTACGTTACGTTGTTACGTTATGTGCCTTGAGCGCGTGGGCTCTCGCGCTCTCTCCTCAGTCTCGGAGCTAGTCTCTCGGCGCAAAATGTTGATTGTCAGCATACATTGTATTATTAATTACAGTTAATAGTTTTCTAGCTTCAATATGAATTAAATTATATAATTTTTTTAGAAATTGGTGAAAGTGTATAGTGTATAATATAACATAAGTGCAAAGTGAATATTATGGAAAGTACTTCGAGTGAAAGTGAATCAACAGAAAAAAAAGAAAATGGCAATACGTAAGAGTTAACAAAATTTATATAATATTTTTTCCTCAAAATCGTGTATATACAGGGTGATTCATTAGTGCGATAAAGACCAATATCTTGTAAATAGTGGAAGATATTTGAATGAAATTTTGACTGATTGTAGCCAGCCTAGAGGCTCATTTTAAAATTAGTCGTAATTGTACAGCGTGTTCCATAATGCCAGATCAAAGTTATATTTTTTTAAATGGGACACCCTGTATTTTACTTTAAATTTGAATTCTGCTTGACTTCGCTATTACAATGATATAATATTGTAATGGGTTATACAGCGTATTTGAAAAGTTCTGACCACTTGTTCCTGTAAATCGTAATGACTTCAACGTCCTGTATACTTTAAACTGCACAATCTAAAGTTGGTCTTTTATAGCCACACGTCTGTGATAGTCGTCCAGAACTACAATTCAATTGAACTGATTCGATATCTAAGAAACCGTATACAGGGCGAGCCCAAACTCGAATACATTGGTTTCACCATTTTTTTAAATGGATCACCCTGTATTTTATATCGGTAAATGAAAGTTACTTCACTATACTTCAAAATTTATTGAGAATTCCCTATACCCAAACTGAATAGTTTTTGTGATATTTCTATTTTTTGGCTAAAGAAAGCCAACAATAATAAATTTACTCATACTTATTTATTAACAATTATTCTAAAATTTATAAAAAAATCAACAATAAAGTTATAAAAGATGCTCAAAGTGACCACCCACTTCATTTATACAGGCTTGGAGACGGTCTTGAAAAGATCGACTTACATTTCTAAGCATTTGCACATTAACATTTTGAAACGCCCTTATTCTAGTTTTCATATCGACTGGTGTAGTAACAGGTAATTGGTACACCTGTTCTGTAATAAAACCCCAAAGGAAAAATCTGCTTTATTCAACTCCGGTGATCTTGGTGCCCAAAGAACTGGTCCTGCTCGTCCAATCCACCTTTCAGGAAACATATCATTAAATTGTCCCTGAATGAGCGCGTTATGGTGAGCAGGAGCTCCGTCTTTAAAATACCATATTTGTTGACGTGTGCGGAAGGGAATGTCTTCGAGCAGAACTGGTAAATTATTTTCCAGGAAAATGATTATATGGTTCTAATTTAACTATTTAGAAGACCTCTAAGAAACCTGATCCTTCTGCATGTGTGGTGACACTGTTATCGACCTTTTAAAACATTTTTCTGAGTTAACAACTTTCCTAACATGTTAATTGCTGTGAATTAATTTTATTATGTTTTTTAATGATTTTTTTTTATTAGAAATAAAATTTTTAATAATAAAATAGAAATATCACAAAAACTATTCAGTATGGGTATAGGGAATACTCAATAAATTTTGAAATATAGTAAAGTAACTTTCATTTTCCGATATAAAATACAGGGTAATCCATTTAAAGAAATTGTGAAACCAATGTATTCGAGTTTGGGCTCGCCCTGTATACGGTTTCTTAGATATCGAATCAGTTCGATTGAATTGTACTACTAGACGACTATCACAGACGTATGGCTATGAAAGATTAATTTTAAATTGTGCAGTTTAAAGTATACAGGGCGTTGAAGTCATTACGATTTACAGGAACAAGTGGTCAGAGCTGTTTAAATACGCTGTATAACCCATTACAATATCATACCATTTTAATAGCGAAGTCAAGCAGGATTCAAATTTGAAGTAAAATACAGGGTGTCCCATCTGAAAAAATATAACTTTGATCTGGCACGGCGTTATGGATCACGCCTAATTTTAAAATATGCGACTCTAGGCTGGCTACAATTAGTCAAAATTTCATTCAAATATCTTCAACTATTTACAAGATATTGGACTTTATCGCACTAATGAATCACCCTGTATATACATAAAACCTGTTGCGTGCACGAGGCATGCGAAGCATGGGCAGGCAGGAGAGAACGAGAAAGAGGGAGAGACGCGTCGCTCGGCTGACTTCGGCCTTTTGTTAAATGAAGTTTCATCCAGAGTAAACTAAATTTTTATATTATTATATTTATTTATTGATTCAAAAATTTTGATTATTGCTTAAAAGGAACTACCGTGTGTCCCGCGACACGTTCTACCTTTTCGTTTTTAATATTCTGGAATTATAAGATTATCAATCACATCAAGAAGAACACCTTGATGATGATGATGATGAACTATGTTCAAAAATCTCCATAGAATTATAAGCATCCATTTGGTAAATATTAAATTTGAGAAGTAAAAATCCAAAATAAACAAACCTCTACCTCTAACATCTGCGAATTTACAAAATAGTTCCCACCCTCCTCCTTTGCAAATGATTTGAGCATGCGTAAAAAATAATCCGAAAATCGTCTTGCCAATAATTGATTTTTGTATAGAATAATAAATATTGGGTAGCTACTTGGTAGTATTTTTTTAAATAAAAAAATATCCTTTATTTTTCAGTCAATAAGTCATATAACAAACTAATGTAACATTCAATATCCTTTGTAAAAAAACAATTAGACCTTCTAGTAGGTACTATAGTTACAACAAATAAATACTTAGCTTAATGCTAGTCCTAACAACAAATAATAAATGAACACAAAACTTACACAAAATAAAAATTATAATAAATATTATATCTATCATCTATGTAATAAATAAAATACCTACTAATTTTTATGAAAAAGGAAATATTAAACCTATTCATATTTTTCTTTGGTAAAAATCATTTCTTTCTTTCAACAAAACATTTCTTTCCTTCATTACTATTAATTTTTCCTTCAGAAGCTGTATTTTTTCTCTTTCAATTCTTAATTGTTCTTCATAATATTCTTTCCTATCTTTTTTCATACTAGCCAGTGTCAAATTTCTGTTGACCACTGGGGTTTTTCTTTTCAATCTAGTTTCGTTTTTCATCAAGGGTTTGGTAGGTGTTCCAAGGGTCTTTTTTGAATATGAAGGCTCTGATTCGATAACATCCTGGTTTGCAAACTCTTCCTCAGGCATATTCTGCACTGTGGTTGCAGACAACAGTATTTCAGGTTTAACATTTCGTTTACCTTTAAATATTTCATCCATGTCTTCAGCATATTCAAAATATTTTCTGCTTTCCCCTGTTTTATTTTTGCTATCGATATATTTTTTGTATGCCCTTTCTAAAACTCTCCATCGATTCTCACAGTTTCCTGGACTTACATTTGTTTTTAGAATTTGATTCAATTCATTTGCCAAAACCTCCCACAATTTTTTCAATGTTTTAATTGGGTAGGTGCCTACCTTGGGCTTATACTTTTTGTACGCATCCAAAAACAATTTTGTGTGGTTGTTTGACCAATTAAACTGAGTTGTAGTACCTAACATGCCCTGCGGTAGGGTATTTATGATATCTGATGGTGTATCTTGAATGACGATGAACTCACCTTGAAAGAATAAAAACGTTATCAAGCTTTCCACATAACTAAGTCAACTCAATATGATTAAGTAATGTAGTTTCATTATATTTACCAAGTTCTCCATAATAATCATCTCTCATTACTTCTGCATTTGAGGTTTTGGCCATTTTAATTGAATACGGGAGAATAATAACTATTATAATTAAGCTTATGGGTAGTTAAAATACATAAAATAAAAACCATATAAGAACGCAAACTTGTAAACAAAAAACAAAATTTTGAAAATTTGTAGTTAATTTTAATTGAGGTTATATTCCTTTTTTGCCACAGGTCAGCTGACAGCTAATATATTTTCAAATGACAATTGTCAACTGTTTCCACAAACTGTTCCGGATCGATCAGAAACAGACATGCGTGTTAACATTGGTTTGAAAACTGTCTATTACTTGTCAGAGATTTTCTGTGAGAACAAACCTCTAGTTCGAGGTTGGGGACTGGCTTAGACGGTTTTCGAACCGTCCAAGAAGGAACTGCTCTTAAATAAACCCGAACGCCAAACTGCGGGTGTCAAAACCATCCTGTTAAAACCCGAACAAGTCAATTTCGACTGCGCAAACTCCGGACAGTCTTAGAACAGTAATTGCATGAACCCGAATAAAGCTGTAATAAAGCCATAAAAGTATTAGCCGTTACTAGGTCGTATTTATTTTGTTGGCGATTCATAAATTATTACCTGAAAACTCTCTAACATTTTGGGTCATCATTTACTAAGTACTTTTTGTTTTTCAAGTTGAGTCAGTTTCTTAGATCGTGAAAAGAACTATACCTTTTCTTCTTAAAATAGGTCATATTTCATGAAAATATATTGTGCCTCTGGAAAAAACCATTTTTATCGTTTTTGCAATAAAATTGTTAATAGGTTACTTTGTTTGTTGTCCATTATTAGCCACTAAACTGCTAAACTGCTCTGAACCAACTATAACCCCTTTATCGTTGATATTGTTTCTATTGTGTTTTAGTAAAAGCAATCTTACAAGATAAATACCAAGATGTTGCTGAACATTTAATTTGCATAGCTTTAGAAAGTGTGAATTTTGATGAAGAAAGAGCAAACCAGATATTACAAATTATGGTACAGGAGGATAAAACTGCTAATGATAAAAAGGAGTAAGTTCAATTCAAAATATAAACTAGATTCAAAAGTAATAAATTGGATTTATAGTAAGGATACTGTGGATGCATTGAATCTTCCTTCAACATCTAGTACAGCCGATATACCTGTTTCTCAAAGTAGACAATCTTTAAAATCCATATTGAAAAGCGAAAAAGAACTGGATAAAACCAGTTATTCTAGAGTTGTGGAAGAAGAAGAATCTGTATATAAGTCGCCGAATTTGTCCAACACTCGAGGACCTAATCCCGAATATGTAAAAGGTGCCAATGAGAAAATACTGTTGTAAGTATTGTTGTATTTAAACAGTTATAAATCAACTATTTTTATTTAAGTTTCATTTTAATAGAAAAAATTATTTTTCTCCATGTAACATGTAGGTAACAAATGACATTATATATAATAAAAATCCATGTTACTATTTAATGGTGTAGGGTATCTACGTGTTAATATATGTATAGTTAACAATATTTTTCAATGTCTGTATACAAATTTTGTCGATTCCTTTTTGTTATTTTCTAGCGACTTGGCCAATAACCATGTTGTCTATAGTTTCTTCATTATTTCTCAATCCCATGTGTGCTTCGGTCTTCCTCTTGTCTTCTCTTCGTACCTTGTATTCCCACACTCGCTTGATAGGCCTCTTATTATCTATTCTTTGGAGATGACCCCACCAGCTAAGTTGTCGTTTTCCAATGGATTCCAGCATTGGTGTATTTGCAAGTCATTTTGTGTTTCTCATTGTGTCTCTTTTTGTGACACCCTTGACTTTTTGACTTACTACATTTCTACGGCCTGAATTTAATCATTCATGATTCACATCCAAATGTAAATATGGTTTTATACACATTCATTTTCGTTTTTTTTGGTATCTTTTTTGTTTATTAATGACCTGTATAGTAATTTCCAATCCTAAGTATTTGTCGCTTTTCACCTGCTCAATATTTGTTCCATCTATTACAATATTCATTTCTCTACAGTCTATACATATCTGCATCACATTTATTTTGATTTTATTTATGTTCATACCATTTTTTTCAAGTTTTATTCCAAGTTCCAAGAAGTTCTGTTATATGTTTTCTATTATTCTTATTGCCTTCTTGTCAACTCCTCTATCTTTTAAGATTTCCAATAACGCTTTCCCAGATACCTTATTAAAAGCCTTTTCGAAATCATTGGAACCAATATATGCTTCTTTATTTTGTTGTAATTTTTCTGCTAACAATTCAAATATAAAAAGGTGATCTTGTATGCTTCTTCCATTTCTAAAATAACTTTGTGATTCTTTTAGTCTACTGTCTCTATGTGGTCTCAGTTTCATGTCTATTACTTTCTCATATATTTTCATAATCAAATTACCTTAAAACTAAGTAATTTTTTGTGCGAATAGTAACTCACCATAATCGTTGATTGATAAGATTGGGAAGATACGCAACCTTACGAGCCAAAATGTAGCGCGTAAAGTGCCCGAGAATGGGATGGATACACTATCGTTGAGCTCGAGAATTTTGTCAGGCGAGCTGTGATCAGTAGACACGGTAGTTTTTGAACGTTCAATCGGTTTTGCATTTTGAGTCGGCAGTTGATCGGTACTAGCAGTATCAGTGTTTTTTATTTTTGAGTTTCGGTGTGCTTTTTAAATTTATCGAATTATGGAGATGAAAAAACAAAATACATGTTGTTATAGGGGATGTTGTCATAAACTTATCAATCAACGCCATAATTTTATGTAAAAGCCACAAAACAAATAATAACCTTGCCGCTGGAATACCAAACTGAAATGTGTAGTATAATAAGTAGAGTTGAAGTTTATTCTTCGTAAAATTTATCAATATTTGGATTTTTTTTTTCAGGGAGGAGTATATAAAATGGCAAGGTCCGAATTCCACTTTATCAACAGGCAGTCGACGATTAGCAAGCGGACACAATCCGAATTTAATATCCGACAGAGGTTATAAACCGTTAGGACCAAATAGAAATCTCATAAAAGGTCCACAGTGCGGCTTAACCAAGGGCAGTATTTTTTCGCAATTCAAAACATCCGTCGTAGTTGGTGAATCTCGAGGCGAATAACAGTTCAACTGTTGCATATTATAAACGTCCAAAATCTTTAAACACTGCAATTTATCATTTCGATACGGGTTACTTTATTTTTTATATAAATCGCTTATATAACCTTTTTTCAACACTAGTTTGATCTATAATTTCTTGGAATTATTATTTGCAAACTCTTAAATCTTGTTACGTGTTGTTTGGTTCATGTTAGTTTTGTTTACATGTACCAAATTACGTTATAAGAATTAATTTTATATATTAAACTGTTACATGTCCGGCATTTCCCAGTAGTTAGGCGTGTTGAAGAAACAATCTTTATTTGGTAATTTTTGTTGTTTGGTTCATGATTGAAAAGTAATTTTAATCATATATACCAAATGACATAA
Source organism: Galerucella calmariensis (assembly GCA_910591675.1). NCBI lineage: Eukaryota > Metazoa > Arthropoda > Insecta > Coleoptera > Chrysomelidae > Galerucella > Galerucella calmariensis. Next base: position 8,870 of record CAJUYG010001079.1, read on the forward strand.
TTTGTTGTGTGTATAAGCTTCAGTATTAAACTGATATCGGCGTCTATGTTACCTGCCCTGGTAGCTTATAGATTCGTTGTTGTATTGCTGTATTTCTTTCGCGTTCCCCTTTTGGAAGGGGTAATAAAATTAATTCGAGTTTGTGCACTGTACAGTACCTACCCTATATCAGGGGTGGCCAAACTTTTGACCTGTGAGGTCTACTTGTGCTCGAAAATACTTCCTGCGGTCGACTGCAAGGTAGAATTTAGAAGAGAGAAATAAAACATTTTTGTAATAAGTTTGTATGTATTTATTTATTGAATATTACATACTTAATTCGAATTTTTCATTGCGTTTTACGCTTTTGAGTGGATGTTTGACACTGCATATTCTCCACAAGTTTATCATATTGGGGAGTGTACGAAGTCACTGCGATGCGCAAACAGGAAGAACGGTAGGTAGGTAGTAGGTAGGTAGGTAGGTAGAACCAAAAAATGAAGTCAAATATAAAGCCACCTTTCTTAGGCATGGAAACTTTTCTTTGCAAATCACTTTCCAAAATTCTGTACTACCAGATGCTCTAGCTTTCAGAAATATATCGCTTCTCATTTTTATTATTTCTTCTTCGACCACAAGAGATTCAGTATCGGTTAAGTTGCCGATTTTAACGGTCAAGCTGTCAATGTCAATGTTTTCATTGAAAGGGAATACCATGAAACTTAGCACTTCTTCGAGAGCGGCAAAATCTGCAAACCTTCTTTCGAACTCCGGATGCAAATTCTCCAGCTATTCAGCGAAAATTTTGTAGTCTCGATTTGAATTGTGCGTACATTCTTCTTTTTAGTTCACCTCGTTTTAATTGAGATGCATGCATTTGAATTTGACTTTTAAAAGTTTTAATCAAAGATGTCATGTCAATGACGGTTTTGTCTTTCCCTTGAAGATTTAGGTTCAACTCATTGAGTTTTTCTGTTATGTCACAAAGAAAGGCCAGCTTCATACCCCATTTTTCATCTTCAAGCCCAGGTATATTTTCTCCTTTTGATTGAACGAATGTCTTGATTTCTGGCAGTAATTGGCGAAATCTCTTCAAAAAGGCACCACGGCTAAGCCACCTAACATCTGTATGTAGCAAAAGGTCTGAGTGTTCGGCTTCTGTCTCTTCAAGAAGAGCTCGAAATTGGCGCCTTTGTAAACTTCTGGCTCGAATAGAATTAACTATTTTAAAAGCAATTTTCATAATAACATCTGATTCCAGAATTTTAGAGCACCAAACTTGCTGGTGTATGATGCAGTGATAGTTGGTGAAACTTGGAATGTTGTCATCATTTTTGCAGAATGAAATAAAACCAATTCTTTGTCCCAGCATAGCGGGTGCTCCATCTGTCGTGATAGCAACTAGTTTGTGTATCGGAAATGCAGTATTTTCTACAAAACTCCTGGGCTTATTGTGGATACTCCTAGTGTTCTGACTACAACCTATTCAGCCATATTAGCTCATACAGGTTCTTTGCTGGTCTTCTGGAGTCATTTGGGGTCTACCATACAGTTTCTGCCTTCTGTGGTCCAGCGACTCACATTTGCATAGTATATGCAGGGCTGTTTCGGTATCCTTTTTGCATCTTCTGCATTTGAGGTCTCCGTTGTACAGCCCTATTTTGTTTAGGTGCTCCTTTGTGGGAAAATGTCCCGTAAGTAGCCCCGTTATGGTGCGTAGTTTGTTCCTGCTCATTGAGAGCAGTTCTTTCGCTACTTTTTCTGATGGTTCTTTTATGAATTTCTTCCCATGTATTTGCCTGGTCGTATTCTTCCAGTGTTTATTGTGTTGTTCTTTCAACCACACTTTTAACCATGACCTCGCTAAGCATCTGGGGATGCCCACAGCAGGTTCGGGTCCGTTCATCAGAGTTGACGATCCCACTCTTGCGAGTTCGTCAGCTTTTTCATTGCCTGCGATTCCTTTATGACCTGGGACCCACTCCAGTGTTACACTGTTCCGAGTCGCCAGTCTTTTAAGTTCTTCGCCGCATTCCCATACTAGCCGAGATGTCACCCTATAGCTCTGAAGTGCTTTAAGGGCGGCTTGACTGTCACTGTAGATCCTGATCTGCCTGTTGTTGTAGGCTCTCATATTATTAGCCCTTGCACATGCAAGTATTGCATAGACCTCTGCTTGAAATACAGAAGCGTATTTGCCAAGCGAGACGATCCCTTCATATTTGCTCGTCTTGCTGTATATGCCCGCTCCGGTGCCGAGTTCATTTTTTGATCCGTCTGTATACCAGATCAGTTCATTCGCTCTACTAAGTGGTGGTGCGTTCTCTTCCTCAAGCTCCTTTCAATCTTTGATGACAATCTCGAAGTTCTTGCGAACGATATATTTGGTGGTCATGTGGTCTGTTGGCATTTGAAAATGTCATCATCCACATGCCTTATCTCTATGTGTCCTCTCCCATGTGCCACGTCATGGTCTGATGCTTTTTCCAGTCGGGTTAGTGCTGTCCCTTGCTTCGCACATTATGACACAATGTAGCGGAGGAAGGTCTAGCATTGTCTCCAGCGCCGCTGTAGGAGTAGTCCTCATTGCCCCTGTAATTTCAATGCATGCAAGTCTTTGGACCTTGCTTAGTTTTAGCATAGCAGAGGATTGTCTGATATTTGGCCACCATACCAGAGATGCATATATGATCCTAGTTTGTGTATCGGAAATGCAGTATTTTCTACAAAACTCTTAAAAGATCTGAAAATATCTTCACCTCTGGTTTGCCCCTTCAATGGAACCATTTTCAATAATTCTTCTTTTGTTGTCATGTCTTCAAAAACTAGGCGCTCGAAAACGCACAATTCAGCAATGTCGGTTACATCGGTGGATTCATCAAACTGTAGTGACAAGAAACAACATTTCTGCAAGTCTTCATTAAGTAATTGTTCCAAATTTTCACTTAAGGCTTCACTGCGTCGCATTACTGTGTTCCGTGAAAGTGAAACATTTATTGCTGTAATAATTTCTTTTTTGTTTTTAAAGTCATTAAAAAGTGCTTCTCCAGCTCTCTGCATGGCTTCCTTGATCATTTCTCCATCTTCGAAAGGTTTCTTTCGTTTTATTAATATTTCTGTAACAGCAAATGACGCCAGTGTTGCAGCTTTTGATTTCGAATCTGGTTTTGTAAAAAAAGATTGTTGTGCGTTTAAACTGCTTTTTAATTCACGTACTTTTATCTTTCGGTTTTCACTGCCAAATGGAAAATGGGTGGCGTATTTGGAATGTGTACTTTTAAAATGCCTTTCAACATTAGCTCTTTTCGGTAATGCGACACTTGAGTTACAGATTAGGCACACACATTTATCCTTGACCATAACGAAAAAAAATTCCTCTTCCCACTCACTGTGGTAAGTAAGTAAGTCTTACTTTTTTTAGCACTCGAACTAGATGGCCCACTCATTCTGATAAAACAGTTAAAACATACTAAGTCTCAAGGCCCCTACGTTAACTTTTAATAATCGCGACGCAACAAATTAGTTGTAAATACCTACGTTCGCACTCAAGTCGAAACTAGTACTGGCTCTTGTTATTACGACTGACTCACACACACGCACGCAACAATATACCACGTTACGACAGACCGAAGCGTGTGAGTACCTACTTATATAGACATGTTCTTGGCGCGAAAAGGATCATTTTAAAATAAATGATATTATTTTTGAATATTTTCTATTCAGTTTATTTTTACTCTCGCGGGCTACCTAAATCGTCTTCGCGGTCGACCTCTTGGCCATCCCTGCCCTATACGATTTCAGAACGGATCGTAAATGCCAGTTGGAACAAACCTAATTTATCTATGTGCAATGAAAATAGGCTTAGTTTTATTAAATGTGTTTTGTCAGACTTCTGGTTAATTCAGAGGTTAAGTTTTCAAAGTCTATATTACAGTAGTAGTGCTTAGGGTTTATTCTAGTGCCACACTTGAGTAGAATTTTCTACTTAACAGCTATTTATTGACACTGAACATAGTTTAAACGCGCGTAAAATAGTGTGTTTCATATTCCTACCATCAAATTTCAGAGAGTTGACCTATGGTCAAATACTGAACAATGCAATTTTACCTCTATCTGATCGTTAGTTATCACACACCCATAGAGAAGTGAGTTTTCAGTCTCAAGTAATGAAAAGAAAATGCCAATTTCCATTGCTTGGAAAGAATTGTATGTTTTAGTGAAATATCACTTTTGAACTTTTTTTTTCAAAACAGCAAACTGTTTGTTGCTTTTAATCATCTTTCATTATAATTGTTACTATTCATTCTGAAATAATGAATTAATTAGTTAGGAAGTACCTAAAATCAGGCAATAATCTCTATTCAGGTCCATGGTTTATTGAACAGCAAATAATTGTCCTTAAGAAATCTGGCGGCTCATATACTAGATTTAGTTTTCCATCATCTACTGTAAACGTGATAGTTATGCCAAAAACCACTTACCAGTTTACAAAAAACATGCTGATGCTTTTTTATGTATAGCATCACACTTTGACTCCTTAGTGTTTCTCCTCATCTTATGGTTTCTTATGCAATGCATCAGATCACTTATTGGTCAAATTCTTCCTTTAGTTCTTTATTCAATGTTTTTAACCTTAAATTACACTTCAAACGCATTATTTTACAACCTATTGGTGATTTCTTGTCGTTTTCGGCTCTTATTTCACTTCTTAGTTCTTTCCCTAATAAGTCATTACTTGGTTTTTTATTCAATGCCTCGTTCGTCAAATGTTCCCGTCTATTTTCCCTCGAAAATACACTCCAGTGGTAAGTCTTAAGCACCATCTGCTATATTGAAACCTTTAGCGTTACCCCTCATCATTTTTGGTTCTTCATTGATCTCTTTCATTAAATAGTGCTTCTTCTTAACCTTTGATTATTCAGATTTTAACCATTTGTGTCTCGAATTACTTCTAGATTTTAGAGTTGGATAATTTTATTTGCTTGATTATAACAGAATTCATTAGTCATATATTTGGGCCTCTCTGTTGAAAGCTGATAACAGGTTATTTAAAAACAATTACATATCAGTTGAATTGAAAAGTACCTATCCAGTCTTTATAAAAATTTTCCACATATTTCTATATGTTCTAGTCAATGAACCAAAGAAAGCTGTAGGTATGTGTTCTATTACCGAGGTTTTTTTTTGTTAACCAATCAAATATATAGTTGTAATTCAATTACAAAAATATTACACTTTCGAATCCCTACGCATATTTTTACTGCAACTATTTTTATAAGAAAAGCAAATGTTTGGAATGTATTATAAATTTGTTGTAGATTATATGTTAATGTCAAGATATTAATCAATAAAGTGGTTTTGTTCATTTTGACTTTTATTCTCTCCATCCACAGGCACTTGGATAGTTTGATAAATGAAAAGAAGGATTTATCACCAAAAACTGAAGAAACTTTAAATATCTGAAAGTTATTCTTGATCCTTTGAAATATTTGAATATTCAGAATACAAAAGTAGGACATAGTAGTCAAGTTGTTATCTTTCCAACACTGCATTTATAAATAGATAACTATTGTTCAACCAACAATAAAAAATCTTTTGGAATAAATTTTCAATTTGATATAAAATTTGGAAAAATATTTTCATCAAATGCAAAACTTAACAAAGCAATAATTATTAATTTATATTTCATCTTCATTCAATAACATATTTGGAATTCCATTATTAATTGGAAACTTTCTACCAGTTTCTGGACAGATTAATTCTCCATTTATTATATCTATTTCCAATAGGATTTTGTGTGCTTTTTTTAGAAACTCTTGATCTGTTTCAAAATTTTCAACAATTTGTTTGGGTAGATCTTCTATTTTACCAATACTTTCAGCAGCTTCACATAAAACTGTCCAATCTAATTTTGGAATCATTTTAGCAACAAATTCTGGATTAAAATCCACTTCAGATACTTGCACGTCTTGTGCCTAAAATATAGAATTTAAGGTAGGTATTAAAATAAATATTAGGTACTATGAGGAATACTTACGTTTATTTTCAAAGGATATCCTACAGACACTCCTTTCATACATTTAGACGTGAGCATATTGTGTGTGAGCAATTTCATTTTGCAGGTTTTTTTTTAAACCAATTTATTTAATAATTTCGATAATATTAAATTAACAATTAATGCTTTGTTTTTAGTTTTCAAATCGTTTATCTTAACTTCTTAACCTCAAATTTTCTTCTTATTAAGCACATGGATTAAATTAAATGATGTATTTGTCAGTCATACGTTGGCTGTATACAAAAAAGTAGGCGTAGGCATCATTATTTGCAAAGTAAAAGCTGCTGGATATGTGCTGGCTGGATTATACTGGATATACTGCTACTGCTACTGATTATATGCGTCTCTATCTATATAGGAATTATGCCCAGGTGCACCGTTTTCTCTTCTACAGTTTTTTCACCGATCTTTGCGTGAGCCTGAACCACCTGAACGGAGCTTTTAATATCGGTACGTCTCACTATAGAATTCTAGTCGCTTTATACAGTAGATGACTATTATTCCAGTCGCAGTAGTCAAAAATCTCACTCTGTACTATGTCATGATGGAAACAGCCAAAGATACCCTTTAATTAGAAACAATATCCAAAAGAGTCCTAAAGGATATCACAGTCTGGATACTCAGGAAAAAGCTACAAATACCGGAACAGAAAACTGAAGAAAGATAAAGAAAATCACAATAGATGTAGAAAACACAGCCAAAAAGCAGTAAAATATACCTAAGGATTCATTTAGACCGCAATAAGTATATGGGATACAATATACAATATGTAAGATTGCTAAAAAGGCAAATGTCTATTGGGCCTTACGCTGTTAATGCCAAACATCGCAAAATCAAAGTTATCAACAGAAAAAAGAAAGATGAAGGAAATCACAATCGAGGAAGAAAACACAGCCTAACCAGTCTAACCAATCAAGAAGCAGTGAAGTATCTAAGAATTCATTTATTTGGGATACGACATCTGTGAAATAGCTGAAAAGGCAAATAAGGCTGTTCCGTTGCACGGAATGTACACATTTTGAATATATATTTTATGTTTCGCGCCTAATGAAACGCCTCTGACCCGGCTCATCAAATTTAACCTTTAAATTATACGGGGACTCATTTATACTTTGGTCAAATTTTATAAAAAGCAATTTGTGTGTGTGTGAGGTTGTGATATTGATTGCCAGTAGCGGATATAAGACATTGGAGGCACTAGCAGGGCTTTTCGAGCGGCCCCTACAACCGGGATGAATTTTCTCAAATTTAACCGAAAATGGCAAGTTTTAAGATTTTTTAAGGGCTATTTTAAAACAAATCAACTTGGCAACGTTGTAACGAGCATTGCATTGGCGCGCAACTTATACGATCTACAAAAATGGTCTTGCCTTGCGGACCCTGGTGCCTGCGGCCCTAGGCGGTTGCCTAGTCTGTCTAGTGGTAAATCCGCCACTGTTGACTGCGAATCCTTACGGTTCCATTAGCCTAATACCATTTATTTTCTTAGGTTTGTAAGTCTGATAACAAATGGAACTCTGACGGAATCCTTGAGGTCTTGAGTCCTTTCTAATCCGACGGCTTGTCTACCGCATCCTGTATATAAAAATAGTTTTGTCAATGTTAATGATAATGTAAATAAAATAATATCAAAGTCTATATATTCCAATAAGTCCGGTCACTCCTTTGTTCGTCGGAAAACGCCGGCATTTTTTGCGGGGAGTCGTAAATCATGTGCGACACCTGTTTTTGCTAGTCATTTGATAGTATACGAGGTGGCGGACGGTGAATTCATTTGTGAAGGAATTTACCGGGTGCAATTAGAAAATATGTTGACTTTATTCTTGTTTTGAAAAATATTGGCAATTTATATAAATTATATGTCAAAAATAGCTACCATTATTGCTAAGTGCTAAGATGTGGGTTTTGCCGGTGAGACGGTGGGTGTCGGCAGGAGGGGGATTCTCGCATCGTCGAGAGAGTGGCCGGACTTATTGGAATATATAGACTTTGATAATAATAACAATAATGTTGATAATAAATAGAATATTGATAAATACCTCAAAGATAATACTAATCGGATAATAAGATTGGTTATGAATAAAAAACGTAATTTAACATTAACGAACTGGAAAAAGTAGATTCGAATTAATATAAATATTCTATTAAATCTTTTGGAGATTCTAATTGGGTTACTCAATTTCCGGGATAGTTTGTGCGTTTCGCAGTATTCAAATTTGTTAATTAATTATGATTGTATCATATGATTGGTCGCAGCAATCCATACGATCTTAATGACAATGTATTTGGTATAGTTGAATATTAGGTAGTAGTTGTCGATATTTCCCTTCATTGCTGGAAAAATTTAAAAACATACTTTTTATGTGGTAACAATCTTCTTTCTATATTTGTAATAACTCAACATACCTACTTAGACTTGAATCCTTTAGAGAGCGTGGCGACTAACTAGCTTCGGTGAAATTGTCGATTTTCTGTTTTCTTCCGTCAATATTGATAAAGATAGTAACTGAATCTGACTTATTTCAACTATAACAACACCAAAAATCTATCATTATTAAAATAAAGTTCGCAAAATATTCATCAGTGTACATTTAGTTCATTCTATTTATTTTCACAATAACAATCAATTAGATATTTTGTAAAGTTTACTTTTTTATGTTTCCATCAAGAAGATGTTAACTATATTCGATGCAGACGATTTGGACTCTTTTATTTATCTCGTCCTTGCAATTAGTACGAATAATGTTTTTTTTTTTTACTTTCGGGACGATTTTTTCACTTTCGGGACGACTTTTTACTTTCGGAATAATTTTCATTATCTATGTAGGCGGCCTTAGCAGTGACATTTCGGAATTTTTATTATGACATCGCTTGTCAAAATAAATTGGTTGATAGTTCAACTGTATTTTCAATTTTCCGATCCAGAAATGGAAATCGACAGCGAAAGTGACGAGGAAATAATCATTCCCCATGAAATCAGTAAACTGCTTTTTGTTATAATTGTACAATTAACATACATAAGTAATATTTATAGTATCTATCCCTATTATTTTTTAATATTTTATCTACTAACGGCTGCAGAAAAAATATTGTACGTAACGCTTCCCGAAGTTGATTTTATGGGACTCGCCTACGCCTCGCCCTGGAAACT
>CAJUYG010001079.1:18154-36562 GCA_910591675.1 Galerucella calmariensis
CCCGAAGTTGATTTTATGGGACTCGCCTACGCCTCGCCCTGGAAACTGCCTACTCATCCCGTAAAATATCACTTTCGGGACTTGTTACGTGAATAACTATAAGAGAGAAGTGTGTATGCTTCAAAATTTTATAATTTTAATAAAACAAAAATTGTAAGAAATAAACTTGATGGAAGTATAATTCTTTGGCATATATATTTGATGTTTAAGGTCCGGGCTTGAGAGGAGTGGACAAAATGAAAATCTGAACGAATTATGAAAATACTGATTTACGACTGATTTTTTGATAGCTCATTCTGGGCAACAATTTCCCCTACCGGCGAACACTTTTCGCACTCGACCCAATAGGTGTCAGGTCGTTTTGCAGGCGAGGACTTACAAGCATTCTAAGTCTTTGAGTACTTTCCCATAGTGTGGTTACGTGTTTCCGTGAAGGAAATGTCAATCGTAATTAACCAAGTAGGTACATCAAGATAATACTGAAAAAAATATGAAAAATAAGAGAACAAACTTTGAAAAGAAATGCTGGTAAATGTAAGAAACATATCTTTTGGAAAAGATACCTACTTGTAATTAGTATTTAGAAAATATGTGGACGTCGGGACAAAATGAAATAATGAATGGATTATTTGAAATTCTGTACGTCTGGTCGTAGTGGTCACCCCGAGGATAAGACAGACTAGTGATTGTTCCATTTTCACTTGTCGAGTCTCTACTCTCCTGTATCGATACTATTAAATTCTGAAAAAAAAACTAGTTACGGAAGGTATATCGACGGCAATGATGGTAGAATACTTATATTGACAAATCATGTCTTTCGGAATAAAAAAACTCACTTTTAATAAAGGCATACGTAGTCTTAAATCCTTTAAGAGTGTGGATGTCCATTTCCGTTCGACTAACTGGCTTCGGTAAAGTTGTACCACAAAACTTGTCGATTTTCTGTATTCTTATGTCAATATGGATGAAGATGGTAACTGAATATGAATTATTTCAACTACAACAACATAAAAATCTAACACTATTAAAATAAAGTTCGCAAAACATTCAGTGTAAATTTTATGAAGACAGAATTTACGTTGATGGATTAAAATCCATTTAGCTCATTCTATTTATTTTCACAATAACAATCAATTGTATCTTTTGTAAAGCTTATTTTTTTGTCTTTCCATCAAGAAGATGTAAACTATAATCGTTGAAGACGATTTGGACTCTTTTCTTACCTCGCTCTGTAATTCGTACGAATAAGTTGTTCTAAAGGGATTTGATGAAGGATAAGACAGGACAGGGTGACCATATACTGTACAGGTTAATACTTGGGAGAAGATTGTATAATACAAAATTTTATAGTTTGAATAAAACAAAAATTGTAAGAAATAAGCTTGATGGAAGTGTAATTTTTTGGCATTTATATTTGATGTTTAAGATTGTAATTGCGGACGTCCGGGCTTGAGTGGAGTGGACAAAATATAATTCTGAATGAATTATAAAAATGCTGACCTATGATATTTTGATAGCCCATTCTGGGCGACAATTTCCCCTACCGGCGAACACCTTTCGCACTCGACCCAATAGGTGACAGTTTTGCAGGCGAGGACTTATAAACACCCTAAGTCTTTGAGTACTATCCCACAGTGTGGTTACGTGTTTCCGTGAAGGAAATGTCAATCGTACCAAGTAGGTACATGTAGCGTGATCAAGATGATACTAAAAAAAATATGAAAAATATCAGAACAAACTTTGAAAAGTACTTGGGAAAGAAATTATGATAATTGTAAGTAACATGTCTTTTGAAAAAGGTACCTACTTGTAAGTATTTAGAAAATATGTGGACGTCGGGACAAAATGAAATAATATATGGATTATTTTAAATTCTGTATGTCTGCTCGTAGTGGTCACCCCGGGGATAAGACAGACTAGTAATTGTTCCATTTTTACTTGTCGAGTCTCTCAAACGGTTCCAAAATTCCCAACTCATCCATTTTCACTTGTATCAATACTTTTAGATCCTGAAAAAAATATATATACCTACTTATTATGATGATACTACATATTAGCTTATTATTGTTTATCCATGTGTTTAGATAGTATCAACATTTTTTATTCATTTTTCCCAGGAGGTAGCTTTTAGATGTTTTCTGATCTATAAGTATATTTTTTCAAATTTTTAATATTCCAATTAGTTTTTGAGATAATTGAGTAAATTGCAAACCCTGTATTTTGTTCATTAAATTGTTTATTACAATTTTTGCCGTTCTTAATTTTCCAGCTAAACATTTTTAGTATTTCATTGCGCCCTAAATTACTTATGTTTCAAAAGTCAATAATATTACCAATCTCGATTTTCTTCTAATAAATATAGCGTTATTCCGTGTTAAAAGACAAATGCAAGTTATTTATTCCTTAGAAAGTACCAAACATTCTAAACTGGCAATGCTGCTTTCATATCAGATTGGTAGCTGAAACTGAACACACGCCCAACGCTGACTGCGAACAATTATTCTTCTCCCTCTTTCCAGTAGTTTTTCTCATATCATGTCTCGAATAGACTTTTCGCGATCTGTATAATATACGAGTAGGTATATTTATTTTTCTCCCCACCTTCGTTACGAGATTTTTAAATAAGAATTTCTTCAAGAAGGGGAAGGAAAAATAACCATTCCATTCACACTTCTCCTTTTCGAAGGTTATAAAAAATTCCATTCTTGAGGGTTATATTCTCATTTTATTCAAAAATTTTGAACATTCACAGTTAAGTTACTTTATCATAATTATTTCGTTTTTCACTATATTCCGTTGAAAGAGTAATCATATAAAGTACCACTTTATCCACTAGTGGAACAATGAAAATAGAATATTATTCAACAAGCATATAATGATGGCTATTATTCAAGAAAGTGCGTTTATGTCGAAAACCGCAGGCGAGTGACATAAACACCTGAGTGAATAATAGCCATTATATGCGAGTAGAATACTATATTTTGTCCACGACTATAAATTACCTGTTTAGGTATAAATTTTTTTTGTCAAACTAAAACACTATAGTTTATTAGGTACATTTATAAAGCTTAGTACTTCTCATGTTATTGAACAAATTATATATTTAATATAATTCAATTAACTGTCTGATTCACTTTCCATATATTAAATTTTCTAGTAATATTAATCAAAAACCAGTATAGTAAATTGAAATTCTTGCAAATAGCAATAAATTATTTGGAACGTCAATTTTGCTTTTGACATACATCATACACACTAGACAAAAAACTGATAAAACGATCTACTCCTATATATACAAACAACATCTTGATACCATCATATATAAAGTCTTCATAGCGTGATGGCTTACGGCTGGTTTACTAACTTGGTAAAGCGCGAAATTCTAGGCATGGGCTCGAATCCGGATCGCGCTGAAAATTTTCATTCCAAATACTGTGTCGTTTGTATGAATAATCTTCAATATAATTATGTGTCATGTGACCTCGAGTGTAACCTTTTCATTATCCACACCTATTATTCACTGGTGAATAATGTAGGTCAGTATATTTGAAGAAGCACACGTAAAATGTTAAAATTATCAAATAGTCGAGAACAAATACAATTTCAAATCAATCACATTTCAATAACTTTTGACGTTACAGTTGCTGTCAGAGCGAAATGTCAAGTTACTTTTTGACGAAATCTGATTCTAAAAATGATTATAATTGTGGATAAAGCATTGTATTGTATTCGTGTCACAAAACATGCCCCCCTCGTGTTTTAGTTGCGTGGATAAAACAATATCTAAAACACTTCTGCAATAAATAAAAATGAATACAAAACTTGTACAGTCGAGGGAAAAGTTTTGTAACTAACTCGAGTATTAAAAGGACAATTAACAATTTCAAACATTAAAATAGCTTGATTATTGATAGCTCTCATCTATACACTTGTTGATTAAATAACTATTTTAAACAAGAGGTATTAATGTTCAAGTTTAACTTCAGTCCAACCATGTTGATTATATAAAAAGAAAGAACTATATAAATTACTTCTCATTATATTATTATATAATCATTATCGTTATTGCTTTTCTATCTGAACCCTTTGACCTGTTTATGCGATTCACAGAAGTAAATAAGTCTGATTAAAATTATATAACTTTATCAATTCAAAATTAATTTTCATAAGATTAGTCGGTAGCTTCTGTAATCACAGTTCCAAAGATTTCAACAAAGTTTTGAAGGGGATAGGTTAATAAATTGATGAGCTTGAACAGCAAAGGTAAGTTTTTCTTTTTATGTCTAAACATGATAAAATAATATACACGGTGTCTTTTCTAAACTTTTACTTTTGGACGTTTTTCTACGGTTTGTACTATTCTGTACTTGACGTGATGATCGTTGGTGAAGTCTACTTTGTAAACGATAAATATAGCCGTTACCTAACACCACTGATATATTTATCGGCGTTGATAAACGAAAATGAAAATTTTATATTTACTTTCGGCTTAATGAGTATAGTTTCAATTTACATATGACCCAAGCAATGAATATTTTAATGGAGGCATTGACTGGAAGATACAAATGTAATGTTTTAAAATTTTTTGTAGTAAATTATATTTTTCCACGAGCGTGAGGGAAAAGTATACTCTTCCGCAGTTTGAGATTCCTGCACTGTGCGCCATGATGCCCCCGGCTTCGCCTCGTAGTAATCTCAAGGAAAGCATAAATGTCGGACTTTCTGTCTCCCAACAGAAGTAGCAAGAACGTTCTCGGCCGTGAATAAAGAAACGGCCAGAAAGTTTGAGATTCCTGCACTTTGCGCCATGATGACCGAGACGTCACGTCACGCAACTGCATTTTTTATTATTTTGATTGAATTTTGTTTAGTTCTTTTCTCGATCTAAGAAACTGATCTGACCTGAGATAGGGTAATGACATGCAATAAAGTCATGAAAATATTAGCCCTGACAGGGTCGCATTTATTTTTTTGGCAAATAATGAATTATTACTTGAAAACTCTATAAGACTTTTGGATCATTCTTTTTTTCTGTTTCATCAGGTATAGTGCGGCTCTGCACGGTAAATCCGAAAAGTTTTATGGTTTTATTGAATCTCAAGCACAAGTCAAGTCAAGTCAGTTTCTTAGATCGTGAAAAGAACTATGCTGTTAGTTTGTATCTAGTTGTTATAAAGGATATTTATTTTTTCTACTAACGTGCGGAAAGTGAATCTTTTCCGCACTAAAAAGCGTGCGGAAAGAGTCACTTTTCCGCACTAGTGCGGAAAGTAAATTTATTGACATTTGAGGAATATACTGACATTTGAATATTCAAAATATGTATTTTGTATATCCAAGTTTACCAAATGACTGAAAAATTAAGAAATTTATTAGAATTCTGCTATAATTTTCAATAAAGAGGAACGCGTACGCTTCAATAATTTTTTAATGGCTGGTATAAGCCTCATCAAATGATTGTCAAATAATAATAAATATCTGACATTTCTCATCTGTCACTTTGAATCAACATAGCAACAAATAAAAAAATAATCGTCAGTCAATACTCTACGTTATCAAAACCAATTTTACCGTCGCAGCTTTTTCTAAGAGATAATTTATCCATAGAAGGAAAAATAGTGTACCTAACACGTACGTAAAGTGACTTTTCCGCACGCGATTGCTGGCCGAACTCCGCTAAAGCGTCGTTCGGCCATCTGCAATAGCGTGCGGAAAAGTATCACTTTCCGCACTAGTTAGGTAAACTACTATTCCTGCATGCCGTCGCGTGCGGAAAAGTATCACTTTCAGCACGAGTTGGGAAAATAACTATCTTGTTATTGTCTTTCAAAACTTCGTAGCCTGCCAGTATCTCCACGTAAAACATGTGTGTATGATGTATGTGTATGTATTTGTCTTCAATTATCGTTTTCTTATTTAGCTTTTCCATCTGGTTGAAGATTTATAATATGAAATCTAATTTATTCAATTTAATCTACAATAGTATTTTACGTAACGTGTGTGGTAAGAAGCATTTTACGCACGAATGGAAAAGTTACGCACGATGCCGCTTAACTATACTCTGTATAGTTGGAAAGCATGTTATGGGTCTATACTGCGTAGGATCGTGAGTTTGATGGGATTTGGGAAGCAAGTGAGTCGAACCCTGTGGTTTTGGACAAGGTCAACTCCTGGTGTCTTCCAATTACTGGTTGTCGTTATCAGTCACCTCGTTTGTTTTCAAGTTAACGAAAGGCATTGGTTCAATGTCTATTTCCTCCTCCTCTCAGCTCTTATCCAGTGAGCGTTGGATTTATGTCCGATGAAGACCAGTATTCCGTTAGCTTATCTTTATTTGGAAGACTTTGGTTGTGATTGTTTACTGTATCGCTTAATTGCCTATAAAATATTTTCTGATTGTTATTGAATAAGTAATTCTGTTGATTCCTTTTCGTGCACTTGACATATCTTGATAAACTTTTGGATTTTGCCTGAGTAGTTTGATATCATTGTAGAACATTTTAAATAATTTGTAGTATCGTTTTTATTATGCTAAGGCTTCCAGATCTAGACGTTAATCGGAAATAAAACAGACCAAATAGTAATAAGGGTTTTGAAAGGAGCCCTGTGCCCTATACGAGCCCTATACGAGTTTTTGACTGATTATGCAAAAAATCGGTAGTATTCACTTATTTTGAAAATCAAGTTACAGAGTACAAACCTCTACCACTCAAAGGATTTTCATTTGAAAAAATAAAAAAAAATTGACGTCTACTCTAAAGAATGCAGATCACAATTCCATTAAGCGTTTTGCAATATCATAACTATCATCAATTTCAAAGATATAGTCTTTTTTTTTCTCAAAGTTTTTGGCACTGGCAAAGCCAACAGGCCAGTTATATTTTAGGTTGTTTTGTCAATTTTACATACAAAATTAAATTTTTTGTTAGATAGATATCGTTAGTATTTGCCTGATATAGTTTTTGTTTTTTTTTCTTTTTGTTTTTAAATGGTCTTAATTTTTTTTTTCCTTTTCTATTTTTTTTTCATTTATATATATATATATATATATATATATATATATATATACAGGGTGGGGCAAACTTCTGACATCGGAGGATTACATCGTTGTGGTGATAGAACTTTATAGTTTTGTGTGAGCTAATACAGTTACTGAGGGCACATTTTGAAAATACTTTCGATTCTACAGGGTGTTCCAAAACCACGTAGCAGAACAAACTTACATTTTTTTGAATGGAACGTACTATATTTTGTTTAAGAATCGAAAAGATCTCACCGAGAGCGTTACAAAAATATAGCACTCTAATATATTATAAGGGTGTTTTACAAAGATATGGCCAATTATTAGCAAAAAAGACCTCCTCTTTAACACTCTCAGAGACAGGGTTGTCTCTGACACTCTGCAGAACAGTAAATTAAAATAAATCAACAGGTCTTTGTGTTCAAATGTCATACACACATCATTGGCTGTGCTCAGTATTAATTACTTTTTTTATCTGTGGCTTCTTTAATACAGGGTGAAACAAAACGCAAATCAAGCAATATCTCAAAATTTTTAAATGAATCACCCTATAAGTCTTTTTACAATTTGTTAGTACAATTAATAAACTTTCAAACGATGTAGTAAACTTAGGGCATTAGTTAATGGAAAATCGTAGATATTTTATGATAATGGTCAAAAACAAGTATTTTACATACACAAATTAAATGGTATTAAATTTTTACAGGCAACATCTTGTGAATTTTAACATTTTTAAGGCATAAATTCTAATCGTAATTTTGGATGCATCTAAAATATCTTTGACTTCTACTCTTACCATTAGAGGAAGGAAAGAAGGAATTATGTTGGAAGTAATATTTTTGTTTACTGTAAGTAGGCTAATGTCGTTATAGTACTAATAAATATAAAAGTTTGTAGTCTTTACGAAATAATTACTTAAGTCACCACAAACAGTATATCTGTTATGTAAAATGCAAGCTTGTAATTTATTTTCTAACTTTTTATATTTTTGAAAAACTAACAATTATGAAAACCAACATTATATTAGCTCACACAAAACTATAAAGTTCTATCTATCACCACAACGATGTAATCCTCCGATGTCAGAAGATTGCCCCACCCTGTATATATACCTATATATATATTTTTTTAATTTTTTTAACTAATGTATAATTTTTTCATTCCAGGCTCTCAATAGTCTGTTTTGGGGTAGCACTGCTACTTACATTATTTATGTTAGTTTTGATATAATGATATATATTATAGATACTATTGTCCTCCAATGTCAGTAGATTTTGTAAATTTATGGGCAACTTAATATTATGACATAATAAAGTTTGGTATAATTTGTCTATTTCTAGCTTTTTCAGAATACACCCTAGTAAAGTGTGTTGTAAATCGGCAATTTCATCAATTTCTTGATAACAATAATTTTTCCCAACAAAGTGTGATATTTCAATTTATCATTATAAACAATTTTTTTTCATAATTGTTGTATTTATATTTACTGATATTTTAATTTGTTTTTCATTTCCAGTACTGACCATGGATTGGAAAGCGTTGTGTATACTTGCGTGTTTTTCCAATTGTTTTGTAGTGTGTTTGGCTCAAAGTGTAACAGGTAAGAACCAATACATTTTCAGTTATGATTATTTGTGTACTTGTTATATACTCAGTAAGTGCCAATAATTCTTTTTTCTACGACTGCTATGGAAAGTAGTTCTTTTCCCACAATTTACGAAACTACAAAGTGTCACTTTACCTAAGCCGTGGAAAGAATTTTCTCACGGCACTTTGCCCACGCCGCATACATTTATATGGAGAATCAAATAAAATCGACAAAAACTTAGTATGCTACTGTCACCTCCAAATACCTACTTAGTTGTCACAAAACTGTCAGATTATATTGGAAGTTTTTAAATTCGAAAAGGTAGTTTCTAATAACAGGTTTGACCATACAAAATTGTACAAATTTCACCATCAACTATAATTTTGAATGAAATTATTCAACAGTTTAGAGATGGGATACTTTTAGTGTTATTTTTGTTTTACTAGCCATAGTTACTTTACTTGTATTATTTAAATTTGTGCAGTTGTAGAAAAAGTATAGTGTGCAACATGTAAGGAAAGTACTTTTCCCACTCGTGCGTCCCTCGCCCTTCGGGCTCGTGCCACAAACTTCCACACTCGTGAGAAAAGTTGAACTTTCCCCACACAATATACTATTTCCTACGCATATCGCACTGAGATATACGTTATATCGTGTCGTTTAACTTTGAAGTGCAATTCAATGTCCTTCGTGGCATATAGCTAGAGAAATAGTTGTTGCTTCTTAGTGAACGGCCTGCTTTTTGGGAAGTATCTTTTAAAAACTGTGTAAGGTATTATAATAGTTTTTTACCGAATTATAGGCGTTTGATCAATAGATGTCAAGAGTAAAAGTGAAAATTAACATCTACTTCTTGGGCTTTATGCCCCGACAGACAATGAATCACACTTCTAAGTTAAACGAGGCTGGTATATCTGCAAGATATAACCAACCATTTTGGTTTGTGATTAGAAGCAACGAACATTAACAAGACAAGAAGGGTCATTCTCCGTCGGAGCTTTCATGTTCAGCTTACACAAGCGCGCCGACGATTTCGACAAATTCCTGGAGCCGTGCACGTGCTCGTGCTTATACGAGGTTGATGCAAACCGCTAGCGATTAAAACGAATAAACTTTCACTTACCAGGGTGATTTAAAAACATCTAGCAATAATTGTTATTCTAACTTATTCCGCTTAGTGGGAATTAAAATAAAAAAGGGAATATCGTCAGGATATTTAATTGGTGAATCTAAACATAATTATAAAAAGAACTGGTAGCAAAAATGAAGGGAAAAATGAAAGTTACATCAAAAAGTAATAATGTGGTAAACTACAGATGAGACTAGTAGGTATGAAAATTAAAAATGAAATGTTTGCAAATGCCAACTTAAATAGGTATTCTAATATAAAATGTATTCAGGTCATTACAGGTTGTTTCAAATCCGAGGCCATCAAAGAGTACCAACTTACCTCAGTAAAATACGGGTACTGGGAAAAATAATTATCACGATTCGAAAATTGAGAGAATCGATACATGAACCATCCAAAACCAAAGGCGTTAACCAAATGAGTTAAAATCTATGAATTTTTAAAGTCTTTTATATTGACTATGCCGGTTTTCAAAGATGTTTTAAGATATTTAATTTTATGTTAGGTTTCATTGATTGTGTCGAAGGATATCTATTTTTTATATCCTGGTTCGCAAATTTAATTATAAAATAAATCCGCAGCCTAATATATAGGTTTAAAAAATATTTATGAGGAAACTCTTTACAAGGATGTTTAAACAGTAAATTTTCATATAATTTTCTAAGGGTCGCTACAACGTTCTCGTGACAACTAATTTTATTAAAATTTCCAACAAAAATTATTTCTAGTTGTTTAAAATATTCTACAATATTACTAGGAGGTACATTCAGACCTCCATAGTTTTTAGAAGTCGAATATGCTTTATGCTCTAAAAATACAGTCGCTTCTTTTGGTAATGTCTTTTCATCATTATACTTTGTGCTGTGCAAGCACTACAAGAGTGTTGCAGCAAACATTTCCTTTAGATAGCCAGAAACTATAGTATTGCCATCCGTACTTTAAAGATTTCTATAGTCGCATGTGAAAACTGTTAAAGAGCTATTATTTGTCAATATAGGTACATCAATATTTTTATATTCTTCTAGCATATCAGGAGTTACATTGAGCAAAACTGTATTAATATATTTAATACAATTGGCACCTTCAACCCCATTAAAGAATTTTAGAGAAAATAATTTCTTGAAAGCCCTACAAAATTGAATTGGGGTTGGATTTCTCGAGTTTCCGCAACAACTTCTTACCAGACCAAAAAAATTTTCAATGCAATCCTGATTAAGGTTCCTTGTTAAAAGAAATGAATAATTCCTGCATTTTAAGGTTTCCCATAAAGACAGAGCAGAAGTAATAGTAATTTTCCAGCCATTGTTTATACATTTTTCCACGTATGTTGCCTTTCCATCATTCTGTTTGCAGAACCAAACACAAAACACTAAGTACGTAAATGTTTATTTTATTTCTTAAGGACAATTCGCTCACTCAAAAAGACAACTGGTATATTTCTTTATCTAATTGCGCTATCAATTGTGACACTTTACGTCATTCCTTGACGTTAGGTAACGTCACATTTTTCATAACCTTCATATATCAGTTATGAAAAGTAGTTATGTAAAAACTTTACGTAACTGTTTATGTTTCAACATAGAGATACCACATGAGTTTCAAAGAATAATTTATTAATTAGGTAGGTACTGTCAAAACTGACAATTATTTCATTATTTAAACTGTACAATTAACCCATTATTTTAACTCAATAGTATTCTGAGATTTATAAACATTGGAAACATTATTCAGGACACAGTTATTTAAAGTAAGTCAATTTTCTGGGTGAATACATCAGAGTAACAATACTTCTAACACCATTTGATTCCACTTCAATATTATCATTGTAATTGAAGATTTTATTGAATATTATGAAAGCGCGGAATTAGATAAAACGTTGTACGTAAACACGTTATGAAGAGAGCGATATTGTTCAACACGCGTAATTTGCAGAACTCGCTAGCGCTCGTTTTGGCAAATATTACGCTTGTTGAACAATATCGCTCTTTTCATAACTAATTACGTAAATATCTATTACATATCCCTACGACGGACAACCTGTTTATGCATATCGCGCGTAGGAGACTTACTCTATACACATAGTAGCATCCGATATTCGAGCGAGATAGGCATAACGAGGGGAGGAGCTTAGAGTGATCCTTCTTGTCTTGTTAATGTTCGTTGTTAGAAGGTACCTTTCAGTAACTCTAGATTCTTTCATCACTAATCTATTATGTTTCTTCCAACTTCATTATACATTCTTTGTATTATCCTTTATATTCATGTCCAAATACTAATAATTATTCATTTCAGACGAAGAATATGCGCTTATGCCAGATTTATTCAACGTAGAAAACTACGATACGTGTATGCTGTTGAAAGATAAAGCTCTTTATTGCGTGATAGAATATAAACTATCCCCATTGAACCCTAACAACCCCCCAAAAGTTTGGAAAACGATCAAAGTGAGTATACATTTTTTTTTTCAGAAATAATAAATGTATTAGGTATGTTAAATATTATTATATTTGCAATTGGTATTTTTAAACTAAATAACATAATAATTAACATGTGCACGTCCAATAAACTCTCAACTCTTAAAAGGTTCAAAAAGTGGCTTAGGGGAACAATGAGCAAGCAAAAGTTAGTGGCATTAGCGCTGCTACATATAGAACCGGTGATAAATAATAAGCATAAATTCTCTAAGTGCACAATAAATATTTATGGTCCTTCAGATAATTTGACTTGGTTGTAACCCTCCGTAAGGGTAGTTACGTATTGACGAGTATGGTCGTACAGTCAGAGACAGGATTCCAATATAAAATCTTGGGATTTCGTCGGTAACGTCTTTTGCTTGTGAAATTTAGGCAGGAGGAATGTCTAATGGTTCGTATAATAAAAGTCAATACTTTCCGCCATATATAGGGTTTCTGGAAACACGCTGAAGTCAATACCTTCAGCGTGACGAAGTATACCTAAGTCAGTACCTTATGGACAGGAGATTCAGGAGAGTGCCATAGTCAATACCTTTCGCATACTAATGGGTTTTGGCAAAGTATATACACAAAAACTACAAAAGACACGCGGTATCTGTCTATCACTCGTATGTGAGCTTCAGGATACCAAAAAAGACGGAGACCGAGTGAGATAGACTTCGAGCTGGGAGGAGTTTAGAGTGAACCTACTATTCTTTTATCTATATACTATGGTTCTGGTCAATAAGTACCTTTAGGGGCTTCAGCGCGGGCAGGCTCATTCAGAGGGATAGTCGACGGGCGATAGGCGACGACAAGTCAGTATTTCTCCAACTGGAAAAGGAAACCCACCGAGGCAATATCTCGCTATACCATAGATAACATCGCTAGACTACTTGCTACGATTCTCGGTCGTCCTTTTATATCCACACAGGCTTGGTGAAAGCAGCTTTGTATCGAACCATAGTCGTATCTAGAATGGTGTTTAAGAGGAACATCGTTACAGGGTTATCTCAGAAAAATAGACTAGTTAAGCATATAATTAGCAGCGAAATAAATTTTGCTTAATACCTATTCCAACTCGACATTTTCAAAAATTAAGCGTGACTTGTTTGTTCCCTCTGTACTCAATCTGTATCTCGTTATTTCTTCAACACTGTATACCAATAAGTTAAAAATCACCACAATCACCGTTTGGTATGTTTTCATTTCTCCTGTAATTCATATACAATACTATTACTCCACGTATTTGTTTCATTTGTCATGCACCTACATCTAGCTCAGAAACCTTGGCATACAATCACCATTTTTCCCTGTCAGATTTTTGACACGTTACTAGAACTATAAATTCTAACTGTTTTGAGATTGAATTTTTTTGTGAAGGCTATTAGGATGGTTTAAGTGGGATTGATGTTGAGTCCCACCTGCCTACACCAGCTTACTATTCTTGTGGTGAGCAGTTCCAGCATCTACTTGAATTTTGTGCTGTCTATAACTTCCATTCAATGTTCTTTTGACTGTCTCATGTGGAGTACTATCAAAAACTCCTTATATGTCTAAAAACAAATATATAACAGTTTCTTGATTGCTTATCAGTCTTTGGTTTTTTTCATCTGATAGGTTTAGAAGGGGAAAGCTTTATTGAAGGCGTCGCCCAAGGCAAAAAAAATCGAGTGCCACGACCTAAAGCAATTTTTCAAGTTCAAGTAATAATGTCAAGTGTTTTTTTAAATTATTTGTTTGACTTGGCTACATCTAAAAGTATTTTTAAACATTAAACATTTTTATCCCCTACTGCTGAATTGGTTATAAATAACCATGTATATATTTTTTTAAACGAGCCGTCCCTTCGCCGGCACCACCTTAGTCTCTTGGGCTTATTGTGGATTCTCCTAACATTCTGACTACAGCCTATTCAGCCAATCCGTTTCCTCTATTAGCTCATACAGGTTCTTTACTGGTTGGTTGTAGAAGTCTTCTGGAGTCATTTGGGGTCTTCCATTTAGTTTTTGCCTCCTGTGGTCCAGCGTCTCACAGTTGCATAATATGTGCAGAGCTGTTTCAGTGTTCTTTTTGCATCTCCTGCATGTGAGGTCTCCGTTATACAGCCCTATTTTGTTCAGGTGCTCCTTTGTGGGAAAGTCTCCCGTAAGAAGCCCCGTTATAGTGCGAAGTTTGTTCCTGCTCATTGAGAGCAGTTCTTTTGCTACTTTTTCTGATAGTTCTTTTATATATTTCTTCCCATTTGTTTGCCTGGGCGTATTCTTCCAGAGTTTTATGGATTGTTCTTTTACCCACCCTTTTAACCATGACCTAGTGGAGCATCTGAGGATGCCCACAGATGGTTCGGGTCCGTTCATCAGTGTTGACGATCCTGCTCTTGCAAGTTCGTCAGCTTCTTCATTGCCAGCTTTTTCTTTGTTACCTAGGACCCACTCCAGTGTTACACTGTTCCGAGTCGCCAGTCTTCTAAGTTCTTCGCCGTATTCCCATACCAGCCGAGATGTTACCTGTATATTAATTTGGGAGCACCTATTTTAAAAAGTGATAGATGATTGAAAATTGAAGCTTTTATTTAAACAGAAAATAAATCTCACAAAAGTAAATTTAACCTCTTCAGCTAAATTATTCACAATTGTTGAGGAATCTATTTCTATTGCCACATCCCGATGAATACTCATATTGCGGCAGTATGCTAATAAAAAATTATTGTACCTTTATTGTATTTTCTATGGGGAGGGTTTGAACCCCCAACCCCCCCCTTATATACGTCCCTGGATAGCACCTCGAGTGTCCTCGATCAGCTGTCACAGTGCGGTCTTCGTAGATCATTTCGCTCGATAAGCATGCTCATATGGGTGGAATGGCGTACCTCTTAGATTTCCTCCCTATTATATATTTGTCAATAGCGTTCTCCATTATTTTAACAAATGGTGTTAGGTCCATTGATATAAGGGATTTTTCCAGCATTCGGTTTAAATATGACTATTGCCTTTGTCCATGCTTCTGGTATGTAGTTCTAGACTGATTCGACAACTCTGTTCGACCTTCGTCCTTTTCATACTGGAGCAAAGCTGAAAAAAGTTCATCAGCTCCTGATGCCTTAAAAGGTAGAGAAGTATCCATAGCACATTTCAGTATTTTGTTACCACATGTGCCTTGCCGATGAAGTGATCTGAAGATGAAGATCTGCTGCAACCTTTGAGATGATTTACTCCCATATATGGGATACTTTCTGGAAAATGAGTTTCTCGTAAGAATAGCAATCTTTCTTCCTAGTTTTTTGGTGTTTTTCTCGTCTGGTTTTCTCACTTATAATTGCACAAGTGGTTTGTATTTTATCGGGTAAATTTGGGTTTTTTAATGAGAAACTGTTTCCTAGCAATTTGACGAGAATAACTTACTACTAACAACTATTAAAAACACGACACCGAGTGTTTTTAGGTTGACAGTTATTCGAGTCAAATTGCTAAAGGAAACAGTTTAGAATTTGAACAACACAAATTTACCCAATATCATACAAACCTCGAGTGTAATTCGGCAGGACAGTTTAATGAATGAGAAATTTGGAAACAAGTCAATGCAAACTATATTTATGAAACATTAAAAATAAACACATTTTTATTTTAATGTACAATTATTAAAAACGCAGTTATTGAAATTCATACTAGGAACAGTGATATTGATGAACAAATGAATAAGTGAAAAAACTACTAGTGTATTTGTCGCTGTAAAAGTTAAAGCTAACTTTTGCTCTGTCAAAGTGACAATTGCAGTGTGGCATATGCGATTTTTTATTCATAAATTAAATTGTCATATATAATACCACGAGAGTGAAAATTTTGTCGGCAAAATTTTTCGATTGTCATGAAAGTTTGTTGCTTGGCAATTTTGCGAATGACATTTTTTGGATTAAATGTCATGAGCAAAATTACCTAAAACCAACAAACTTGAATACGACAAATTTTTAATTGAGTGGTATTCGACATGACTATTTCACAAGAGAAAAACTAAAAAATCATATGTTTAAACGTTTTATTTATTGCAAACTTCAATTATACAAATCCAAAAAAATAATAATATTATGATTGTTTTGCATCATAACCTGTGATGAATTTAAGTTAGAAACTGAGGATTCCTTTTCTTTATTTCTCTATAAGTTGGAAATGGTGTTCTTCATTTAATTGTAAATATGGTTTCAAAGAATGGGCAGAATAATGTCCCGAAGCTTAATTACTTCTTGTTCACCAACTCCTTCTTTTGCTAATGCAGATATTGCAGAAGCTCTATGTGAATGTGTGAATGATTGGTTATTTTTATTTTTTTTGTGTCTATACCAATTGATTCTGCCGATATTTTCGTCCACTTTGAAATTGTATTAATTCCCAATGGTGAATTTTTGTACCATATTTCTTTCTCCCAATTTGGATGTACTGTTAAAAATAATCTTGTTGTTGTTAGATAAGGATTGGATTCTCTTTTTTCAATAATTTTTAAAAATAAACGAACGGGACACAAAAGATTGGATTATATTCTACCCTGTCAGTAAAATTACCTTTATTATCATATTATTCTTTTTTAAAGTAATTAATATCACAATTAGCAGCTTCATTTCCACGCCATGCTAATTCGAACGAACATAAATGAAATAGTTATTTTCCTAACAAGTGCAGAAAGTGATACTTTCCCGCACGCGACTGCAGTTGACCCGAACGACGCGAAGCGGAGTTCGGGCAAGCGGTCAAGGGCGGGAGACACTTAACGCATGAGTTAGGAACATTATTTTTTCTACGACCGTATATACAAAATAGTATACCAACCCATTTTTCAAAAGTTATTTTATTTCAACATATATAATATACAAAACTTTAACCAAAAACTATTATTATTATTATAAATATTAATATTAGAAATACAATTTGTTGCATTCTGTAAGTTACTTAAAATTGCCGGTCCAGTGGAGTTATTTGGAGTCAGCTTCAGTAACATCAGTTCCATCTCTTTTTTTCATGTTAAAACCATAATCTTCAAGAATTTTTGCTATAACTTGTTCAGAAGTATCCTTTTCTAACGTATAATTACGTGCGTCCAGAAACATTCTAAACTGTTCCCACGCAGACTTTTTTGTCTTCATTGTATTTCGCGGTATACTTTGCTTAATTGTACTATCTATTTCATTTATTGAATTATTTCCAAATCTTGTATTATTTATGTTAATAATACTTATTTAAATTTTTGAAACAGTTTAATCATTTTTATACAGTTAAATAAATAAATAAAACAATTTAGTTTCCTTAGAAACCACTAACAAAGATTTTATATTGAATTTTTTCACAGAGTGATAGAATTTTATACACATAGATTTGATATATTAAACGTCAAAAAATTGCCGCGACAAGACAAAAAATTGCCAGTTCAAAACCTTCAAATTTTGTCATTTATCAATTTACTCTAGTGAAATAGTCAAGGCAATATGTGCTGAGCTTACTTTTTGTCATTTCTTTATTAATTTTATTTTACTTTTTAATAACACTTTATTTTTAGGCAGTCAGTGCATCGGAATTACATTACAGACATGATATAATACGTCATTTCACTTGTGTACCTAAAACATGTCCAAACATTAAAACACTCAATTCATCTACAGACGAATTCGGTAAGGAGTTAAATGCATGTTTTGATACTAAGTATAGAAGCTTAGGATTTCGAGGGCAGGTTGAAATAATTAAATGTAAAGATGGAGGTCCCATCTATGAGATAGATACAGCAGATTGGATTTATGCGTAAGAATAATATATACTTAGCTTATAAATAGTTACGAAAAAAAAGAGGAAATTTTTGACAAATCTTAACCAAAGTTTATTTGAACCAAGATAGACCGTTTCAAAAAGACTTCAGTGTCAAAGCGGTCATTTTTTCCTATACACCAGTAAATATAGAATTTAACCTCCCACTAAATTTCCGATTCAATTTTATATAACATCAAAAATGCTGATAGATTCAAGTAGAGCTTCAGGCGTCATCTTATAAAAACATTTGTGGCCGATATCGGCGATATCTCAGGAACTTTACACTTTGAGGCAGACAATAAAATTTCGCATTTTTTTCCACAATGTAATAGGCGAGCGGTACACCCCTAAAAAGATGCACGAAAAAACGAGTTGACCGAACACTACAAAACGCAAGGAAAAAACCAATTGGGATCGATTAATTATAT
>CAJUYG010001079.1:51562-115140 GCA_910591675.1 Galerucella calmariensis
CGCGCAAGCGCGACCTATCAATCGGGAGAAATTACACCATTCAAAATGGGATGCAGACGTACTTTTCGTAACAATGTGTCTTACGTCTTTTTCTAATGCCCCACTAACAGTTCTCGATAGGTCCGTACTTTGTTGTTTACGGTCAATTATTATTTTGAAAAGTGCATATTAATCTTATTGTTATATTTATTTAAATAATACAAAAATATGACCAGATACACGTGAAAGCATCAGCATTTTGAAAGTTCTCAAGTATTTTCAGTTGGAAAAAGAAGCTGCTAATTATTAATTTTATAACCTTTTCATTGGTAACGTATACTTAAATGAACTTAATTTTCTGTTCAGTGGATGCTTATTCATTGCTTCTTTCACATTATCTAAGTTTAACAGCAAATCTAAATCGTTTACGAAATAAGTTATATTAAAAAGTTGTTTTTGAGGCTAAGCAATGTTAGTTTTTTAACAAAATTTATAAGGATTCTTTATTCACATTATTATATTTGGAAATATATGGATGAATCACATGAATGACATAATAATTTAACATACTGTCATGTATTAAATTAATTATTAGGTTATGTTTTAACTTGAAAATCTCAATTTGTTGTGGCTACTGGTACGAGGGAGGGTTGAACAGGTTTTATGTGGGAGGTTTGACACACGGATCAAACCTCTTCCACTTCGTTTCCAGGTTTTATAATGAAGCGGCAGATAACTGGATGGTCAACAATCCTGCACAGCTGATATCCTTGAAAGAAATACCTGAACTGGTGTAAAGTGCTTACGTTCGCGCTTTTACGCCGGCCAATATTATAGGTGGTTTTGCACATACTAGTATTTGTCCATACAATCCAGCTGTATTTTCAGATAGCGATTTTACCAGTTCAGAAATTACAGACCGGCCAGATCCTTCTGAAGCTTTACAGGCTACAGTAAATATACTTTGAACTGTCCCTAGTACTTTCCAAAATAATTCAAATGCCTTGGTAAGCCCTGAAGTTATAAGGCCATTTCCGAAAGCTCCTTCACGTAAAAAAAGGCTGGAAGGAAATGTGGGAAAACACGGATTTTAACGGACACTCCCGAAAAAGACCTGATAGAAAAAGAATTTGAGGAAAGAGCGAAGAGAAAGGAAGAGCAAAATAAAAAAAGGAAGAGAGGGTGGAAAGATTAGAAAAAAATGGTGTTAGAGGATGAAAAACAGGTGCCCGTTGAACAAAAAAAGATTGAGATAGTCATGGAGGAATCTGTACAATCTATTTTTTTATTTTAATTTTTCGAGTTCTGATGAGCTAACCGATATTGAAGAACAGATTGAAAAAGAAAATGTTGGAGAAAGCTTTATGAATCAAGAAATTTGTAAGAATGTTCTTGTACGATTTCCTACCTAAGGTCATAAATGTTAATAGCAACGATTACGACTTATCATGCATGAGACTTAAGCCTCCGGGATACAAATTTATTTTTCCCGATGTTGCCGATTAATGTTGTGTACCTAGGGATGATCTGGTTCAGCTACCAAACACCTCTTTTACTGGAGGAACAGCAAGAACGCATAGGACCCTTTCTTTTCCAGTCGACTTTTCCAAATATGAAAATTTATTCTAGGTTTTTTGGCAAATATTTTTATGATTGCTGTATTCTTTTATTTTTCTTCTAGTACCTATGTGTATTTTTTGTGTCAATTAGTATTATTGCAGGGTTAAAGGGCTAAACACTTGTTAACTGTCTTTAATAAATTTGATTCCAACTCGTGACTTTATCGTTACTACTCTTGTCTCAAGCCTCCCTACGCTTGCCTCAAACTTCCTTTCACATGTCTCAAACCTCCCTTATACAGGGAGGTTTGAGACAAGTGCATGTGGTACTTATATCAATTATTTTTTGTTCAAATAAGGATTTTTAAACTATCCTTGCTATTGTGTTGAAAAATTAATACCAATAATTATTCAATATGTTAAAAAGTTCATGCAATTTACTAAAACACGACAGAAAACCAGGTCGATGGGAAAAAGTGGCTCAACCCTCCCCAGTGTCCCCTAACGTTTGTAATACATTTAAAGGGTTCATTATTGTGATATTTTGATTAGGATTAATCACATACCTGACTTTTTCCATTTTTTCCAACGTAATGTGTTAGAAAGACATTAACAATCGATGACGCATACGTTATTATATAACCATCTAGCATTTTATAATTAGCTATTTTAAATTATTTATTTTAGTGGAAAAAAATTCTTTGGGCCATTGTTACTCCCACACTATTAACATTATTATTTAATGTTCCATTATTTTACAACGTTGATGCAACACCTGTTCACTCAGCTCTTTGGGTTGTACTAACAAGATTGATTTTCTCCTTCGCTATGGGACTGCTAGTTTTAGGTCTCTCAGAAGGATTGGGAGGTAAGAAATAATAGCATTGACAGACCGAAAGTACGACCTTTTCACTCGGGTCGAAAGTGAAAGTAAACATTTTATATATTCAAAATGAAGCAATTCTACATTTTATTTTGCTAGTTATTTTGTTCACAATAGACAAGATGGGAGTTACTAAGAATCGCTGAAATAAAATATTGATTTGAAATAATAAATAAGATGTACTGCAAGCGCTAAACGTGATGGCGAGCGATCGCGCAGGCTTAGACTCTCCCAACTAAATTACTATTGGATAAGCCCCTTACCGGTCAGTATCATACAAAAATTATTCAGACAATGCCAAACGTCAACAGAATTGGAGGGCAGCTAATGATACGCCTCTGTACAGAGCATTTATATGTCTTGCAAGAGCTGTTGTGGGAGGTAACATTGAAAAAGAGTTTGTGGGCATAGGGGCGGGTTCGCCATCACGTTTGGTGCTTGCAGTATGTATATGTATTCAAATCAGTGGCGTAAAATTTGGACAACTGGCTTTGATATCCGTAGGTAATTAGGAAAAAATTTAATCAGCTAACTTTTATCTGCTGTAATCTGCTTAAAACACACTAAAATATTCTGAAGTTACAGTACTGCTGAAGTTTATCCTAATTAGTGTTCTGGCTGGAAGAGTTAGAAGAAGAAATGTTAAATGAAAGCTTTATTACTTTTTTAGGTATAGTCAGATCTATTTTAAATTGGAGTCCTTTATACGTACTAGGAAAATTATCATACTGTGTTTATGTAGGGCACTTGGTAATCCAGAATATTAGAATTGGAGTTATGAGATCCCCCCAACATATCGGTTATTATACAATGGTAAGATATTTAATTTGCTTAAAATTAGTTTTTGAAGTGAAAACTTCTTCAGCTGTTTTTAGCGATTTTTACGTAGGGGCAAAGGTAACGATAACATTTTATAAATTGATTTGTGTTTTCTCTTCTGTCAAAAGCTAAAAATTGTTTTGTCATACAGGGTCTGAAAGTATTATATATCAATAAATGAATTTGAATAAATGATATAAGAATGGTTAATTAATTTTTGTTTTATTTTTTTCAGTTGACGACACTAAGTTCAGATACAGCACTAAGTTTTTTGGCGGCATTGTGGTTATGTTTATTTTTTGAAATGCCGTCCAATGAACTTACGAATTTCCTATTTGTTTCAAGGAAAAAACAAGTGGAAAAAAAGGACAAATAAATATTGCTACTTATATTGTTGATAAAAATTAATAAAGAATATTTTTTACAAGCTATATTTTTAGTTTTTTTTTGCGAAAAGTTTTTTTAGATGAAATATCTCAATATGACATATCCTTAGTTACATATATAAATGAGGTACCTTAGTTACTCGTTGATTTATATCAATTTCTATAATTTACTCCTGACAATACAAATGTTATTTGGGAAACCAGTGGAGTAATAAATATTATATATCTGTCGTGAAATTTGTTATTCATTGAGTACTTTCCAACAGTGTGGTTACGTGTTTCCGTGAAGGAAATGTCAATCGTAATCAACCAAGTACTTTGAAAAGTTGGGAAAATATGCTGGTAAATGTAAGAAACATATGACTTTTGATAAAGGTACCTACTTGTAAGTATTTAGAGAATATGTGGACGACGGGACAAAATGAAATATTAAATGGATTTTAAAAATGCTGCAGTCTGGTCAAAATAGTCACCCTGGGGATAAGACAGACTAGTGATTGTTCCATTTTTACATGTCGAGTCTCTCCCAACGGTTCCAAAATTCCAAACTCATCCATTTTCTCTTATATCGATACTTTTAGATCCTAAAAAAAATTAGTTATTAAAAGTATATCGACGGCAATGATGGTAGAATACTTATATTGACAAATCATTTCTTTCGAAATAAAAAAACTCACTTTTAATAAACGCATACATAGTCTCAAATCCTTTGAGAGTGTGGATGTCCATTTCCGTTCGACTAACTGGTTTCGGCAAAGTTGTATACAACAAAACTTGTCGATTTTCTGTATTCTTCCGTCAATATGGATGAAGATGGTAACTGAATATAGATTAGTTCGCAAAACATTCAGTGTACATTTTATTAAGACAGAATTTATGTTGATTGATTAAAATACATTTAGTTCATTCTATTGATTTTCACAATAACAATCAGTTGTATCCTTTGTAAAGCTTATTTTTTTTGTCTTTCCATCAAGAAGATGTAAACTATAATCGTTGCAGATGATTTGGACTCTTTTCTTACCTTGCCTTGTAATTCGTACGAATAAGTTGTTCTAAGAGGGATTTGATAAAGGATAAGACAGGACAGGGTGACCATATACTGTACAGGTTAATACTTGGGAGGAGAGTGTATTGTAATGATGTAATATGTGTACTCTTGTCGGTTCTTCCAAGGTTAGGCCATAGAGGGTATATAACTAAAAATACATGTTAACTATATCAACTTAACTTTATTACTACCTCAAATATATTCCTTGAATATCGAGAATATCAAAACGTATTTCCTGTTTGCTAATCGGCACATGCTGCTTACACAGCATTACCCATTTCTCGATATTCAGCATAGACGTATTGACACATACATATTACATAATAATATTTTATTGCAATTAATTTCCTGATATGAACCTGAGCCACATGACAAGGTACTCGGGACTCTCACCTTATAAATATAGTTAGCATTGTAATACAAAACTTTTATTTTAAATGAAATATAAATTCTTAATATTATATCATCTCAGTATGATTCAAAATTTTATAATTTGAATAAAACAAAAATTGTAAGAAATATAATTTTTTGGCATTTATATTTGATATTTAAGGTTAAAAAGTAATTGCAGACGCCTGGGCTTGAATGGAGTGGACAAAATATAATTCTGAATGAATGATAACAATGCCGCTCTACGATATTTTGATAGCCCGTTCTGGGTAACAATTTCCCCTATCGGCGAACACTTTTCGCATTCGACCCAATAGGTGTAAGCTCGTTTTGCTGGCGAGGACTCACAAACACCATATCTCCATCCCTATCCTCCATCTGTACTACCAGAGGATGCCCACAGGGAGAAGTAGCATCCCCATTAATGTGGAGTCTGACGGTTGACGAGCTCCTGTGTGGTCTGACGGGTCTCGGAATATCCTGACAAGGATATGCCGACGATATTGTCATAATAGCTGGGGGGAAATTCGAGAACATCCTTTGCGATATTGTACAAAATGGTCTGACCAATCATCACTTATGGAGCCATTGCGTGGAGTAGTAGAACCAGCCTATTGACGACGAGAGAAAACCTCTCCAAAATTCAAAGACTAGCCTGTATATGCATTACTGGAGCAATGAGAACATGCCCAACGGCATCCATGGAAGTGATTCTCAACCTCACCCCTCTACATATAGTGGTGGAAAGCGTTGCAGAAAGAACAAGATACAGACTAAGTAGAGAAAAAACACCTCGTCACTTCTTAGAAATCAGACAGCCTGGGACATGCCACAAGACGGTATGATGAAAAAGAATAACTTTTCAAAGAAATTCGTTACGGAATTAAGCAACAAGAAGGAATGGGACCCAAATACCATTACCAGACTTGGAAAGAATGCCATTCAATGGTACACAGACGGATCGAAAGCAATAGAAGGAACTGGGATAGGAGTGTTCGGGCCAGGAACCAAACACTCTGAAAGCTTGGGAAAAACCCCAAGTATCTTTCAAGCGGAAATCCACGCCATAAGAAACTACTACAGGGTAAGTGAATTGCTCAGAGCTAGCCTAGCTCTAGGGCATATTCCAAGAACCTGGCAACGCATCAGAGCTACATTTATAACAAAACCTGGAAAAGCTCTGAGACCAATCAGTCTAATGTCATTTTTGCTGAAGACTTTTGAGAAACTTCTCGACAGACATATCAGAGACGGTATACTGGCTACAAGACCAATACTCCGAGATCAATATGCATACAGAGAGGGAAAATCAACCGAAACAGCATTACATCAACTCATAAAAAGGGCTGAATACGTGCTGGAAAACAAAGAGGTATTGCTCGCAGCCTTTCTTGATATAGAAGGAGCTTTTGAGCTTTTTAACCTCCTATGAATCTATAGCTAATGCGACGAGGAATTCTGGGATCGATGCCACGAGCTGCGGGTGGATAGAATGCATGCTCATAGAATCAACTCTGATGGGGGAGACAATGGCCGTACGTGCAACCAGGGGTTGTCCGCAGGGGGGAGTACTATCCCCGCTGCTGTGGAACCTGGTCATGGACGGGCTCATCAGAACCCTACACAGAGAAGGATTTAACACCATAGTATATGCAGACGACCTGGTAATTCTATCCCAAGGTAAATACAATAGTACAACCAGAGATAGACTCCAGATGGCTTTAAATGTAGTGACAGGCTGGACTGTAAAAGAAGGGCTAGGTATTAGTCCTTCAATATATATATATAATCATTGTATCCTTATACCATATAGGTGTCGGATTTACATTTTAGATTCCATAAACAAATTTTTTCCATGCTTTTCTATCTTTTGCTAAAGTTGATGCTTCTATTCATGTCGTGCTTCTACGTTGTAATATGTCACCCATCACTGTATTCCATGTCTGTCTTGGTCTGCCTCTCTTCCTTTTAATTTGCGATTTTGCTTCGTATACACGTTTCACTTGTCTGTTATTATTCAGTCGTTGTATATGTTCCCACCAACTTAATTGTCTCTGTTCTATAAATTGTACTATAGGTTCTACCCCTAAATCTTATCTGATATGTGTGTTTCTAATTCTGTCTTTCCTATAGTAGCTCCTATTATACGTCTCAAATATTTCATTTCAACGGCTTGTATCTTACTTTTCTGTGCATTTGAGAGATTCCACGACTCGCATCCATACGTTAGTACTAGTCTGTATATGGTTTTAAATACTTTGATTTTTGTTTGATTCGAAATCTCTTTTCTATTGATTAATTTTCGATTCATGGCATAATACAGTTTTATTGTCTTGCTTATTCTCTCGTTGATTTCAGCTTTCCTGTTTTCCAGTTTGTTCTTGTGCTACTCCAAGGTATTTAAATTCTTCGACTTGTTCGATTTTTATATATCTGTATTTATATGCTGTTTCTTAGAATTCATTTATTAGTTCTACCTCTTTGCTCTTTGCCTTGTAAGCTTCTAACATTCCATACTCCCAAACCCCATGTTTTTGTTTTATTCGTTATTTGTATTTTGTTCAATTCTTCATTGTTTTTTAAAGCTCATTTTCCGTATTCTTGTCCTTATTCTTTGCTCGGTTTTTTTGTTCTCTCTCCATATCTGCTATAACTAGTTTTTTCGTGTCGTTAGTTTAGTTATTTTTCTTAATTGGTTTTCGAAGCTTTGTTGCTGTGGTGATCTGTTTTCTATTGTTCTTTTATATCTTGATTTTTCTTCATCCTCATTTTGCTCCGTTGCTGTATATTTATTATTTTCATTCTCCTCTTATTTGTATACTTCATCGTTAATGAATAATTTATTATTTCTTAATACGGCTTTGTATCCTTTTTTCCTAGCTTCTTTAAGTTCTAGCAGTAGTGTCCTTCTCTCTTCTTGTACACTTTTAGGAAAGTCTTCATCAATCCAAATTTCCGTACCTTTCAAATGTTTGGTATTATTTAATATCTGTGTTCTGATATTTCTGCTTGTTAGTTTCACTAGTATTGGCCTTTTCCTGTTTCTTACGTATTTTCCCAGTCTTCTTGCTTCGTTTATATATTCATTAGATCCAACATCAACTCCTATTTTTTTAATCAGTTCTCTTATTTTTTCTCTGGTTTCATCATCATTCTCTTTTTCTTCGTCTGTAATTCCTTTAACTACGATATTTTTCGCTCTAATCTCTCTTTCTAATTTTTCTATTCTATCTTCTTGTTCCGTTACTTTTTCTTTGAGCATTTCATTTTCATATTTTATCTTATTCATTTCCGTCACGAAAAAATCAAGTTTCTCGTTCATTATCTTCATGTTTCCACCTATTTCTTGGAACATTTTTTCAATTCTGTTTATGTCGCTTATTTTTGTTATTCGTCACGTAAAAAGCAGACCCCAGTCAACCCGTCGAAAGTCTTACTTTTATCGACCTCTACCTACAATCCTTGTTTTTCGTAGTTTTCCAGCCCGTTCTGTAATTACGGCAACCTCGCTTTATTTTCGACCAGCAATCACTTACAAAAATGGTAATTAATGTTTTTCAATACCTGTTTCAGTTAACCTTACTAGTACTTATTTTCTTGATTGTTACTGCTTTGGTGATAAAACGTCTTATATATGAATTTTTTTTCATTCACCAGTTAGCGTTTCACTTTACAACACTTTGGGTACGTATATACTTAGGCCCGGTTGTAGATGCATAGTTCAACTGTGGTTCAGCGTTGAACCGAGTTTAATTGCAAATGTTTGTTGTAAGTACGTCAGTCACTACTGATCTGTGGTTCAAATAGAAGTTTACGTGAACGGTCCTCGAAGAGCGTTCAAAGGCGGTTCAAGAGGGTTTTGGCATTTGACGTTGAGTTGTTAACCTTAAAAAGTGAGGTTGAATATCTGATAATTCATCATTTCAATCAAAATGAACGAATTATTAAAAGAATTAACCGACGATGAAGATTTTTTACAAATTTTGAATGGTTTTTTACATCCTAGAAGACCGCAAACCTTTAGAAATAGACCCAGACCACCCGATGTAAAAAAATTATTGAGAGCGCAATATTACATCGTAGCTAACTTCACTGATTTTATGTTGTGTAGTAGAATTTACCTAATTTTGAAGTTATTGGTCCGATTATGTAAAGCAAGAGGTGAAGGAACCAGAAGGAAGAAGACTTTTTTAGAGGAATTATTTATTTATCATCTTTATTTAAAAAATGTATGGCGTTTGCATTTCCTGGACTTTTTAAATGTGGCTCTAAGTATAAAATTAATTTCTTTATTTAGCCTGTAATAGGCAATGAAAAGGTCTTACGGTATATCAAACTGATTTTTCTTTCTATACGCATATAATTCCTAAACAAATTTTCAATTTATACTCTAAAATTTGTCTTATTTTTTTTGTTTCGATATTGCTAACACACCGTCCCGAAAATGGGATGATATTGATGTTCATTTTGACTCATTTCATGAAAATTTACAATATCCACACAAAATACAACAACCACCACCTTTTTGTTTACAACCACATACACCTGATAATTCTCAATCAACACTGTCAGTCAACGATCAAGTTTGGCATGGGACATTAAAATTTTAGATGAAAAGCGTAGTTCAGTGCAACCAACGTGACCTGAACGGCGTTCAACCAAACTAATGTTGATCTTGCACTCTACAACGAAAACCAAAATGAGCTCGGTTCAAAGTTGACTGGCAGTTCAGTTAAACTAACGTTCACCTGTGACATCTACAACCGGCCCTTAATTGATTCCATCTGAATCTCT
This sequence comes from Galerucella calmariensis, assembly GCA_910591675.1. NCBI lineage: Eukaryota > Metazoa > Arthropoda > Insecta > Coleoptera > Chrysomelidae > Galerucella > Galerucella calmariensis. The sequence goes on from CAJUYG010001079.1 coordinate 61,424, forward strand.
CGAATTTTCGGGTTTAATTCAGGAGGAAGTTCAATTAATGTTACTCACTTAGCCACGCTGCCACGGTAGTCCTTCAAAAACACAGATAATTGCGTTGACCAGAAGAAGGAAAAGGGAAAGACTTGGCCTCTGACGCTTCAAGGTGAAACAATACGATTGTCGGATGAAGTAAAATATCTTGGGGTTATCCTATACCCAGGCTTAACTTGGAACCGACACCTTCAGTACGTAATCAAGAAAGCAGATGTGACCTTCATGGTTGCCAGACGCACAGACGGCACTAAATGGGAACTTAGACCCAGCATGGTACACTGGCTGAACAAAATGGTTGTCATTCCCAGAATCACATATGCATCTCTGGTATGGTGGCCAAAGATCAGACAATCCTCTGATATGCTAAAACTAAGCAAGGTCCAATGACTTGCGTGCATTGGCATTACAGGGGCAATGAGGACTACTCCTACAGCGGCGCTGGAGACAAGGCTAGACCTTCCTCCGCTACATTGTGTCATAATGTGCGAAGCAAGGGCAGCACTAACCCGACTGGAAAAAGCATCAGACCATGACGTGGCACATGGGAGAGGACACACAGAGATAAGGCATGTGGATAATGACATTCTCAAAATGCCAACGGACCACATGACCACCAGGTATATCTTTCGCAAGAACTTCGAGATTGTCATCAAAGATCGAAAGGAGCATGAGGAAGAGAACGCACCACCACTTAGTAGAGCAAATGAACTGATCTGGTATACAGACGGATCAAAAAATGAGCTCGGCATTGGTGCGGGCATATACAGCAAGACGAGCAAATATGAAGGATTCGTCTCGCTAGGAAAATACGCCTTTGTATTTCAAGCAGAGGTCTAAGTAATACTTGCATGTGCAAGGGCAAATAATATGAGAGCCTACAACAACAGGCAGATCAGGATCAGTCAAGCTGCCCTTAAAGCACTTCAGAGCTATAGGGTGACATCTCGGCTAGAATGGGAATACGGCGAAGAATGTAGAAGACTGGCGACTTGGAACAGTGTAACACTGGAGTGGGTCCCAGGTCATAAAGGAATCGCAGGCAATGAAAAAGCTGACGAACTCGCAAGAGCAGGATCGTCAACTCTGATGAACGGACCTGAACCTGCTGTGGTCATCCCCAGATGCTTAACGAGGTCATAGTTAAAAGGACGGGTGAAAGAACAACACAATAAACACTGGAATAATACGACCAGGCAAATACATGGGAAGAAATTTATAAAAGAACCATCAGAAAAAGTAGCGAAAGAACTGCTCTCAATGAGCAGGAGCAAACTACGCACCATAACGGGGCTACTTACGGGACACTTTCCCACAAAAAAGTACCTAAACAAAATAGGGCTGTATAACGGAGACCTTACATGCAGAAGATGCAAATAGGATACCGAAACAGCTCTGCATATACTATGCAACTGTAAGTCGCTGGACAACAGAAGGCAGAAACTGTATGGCAGAACCCAAATGACTCCAGAAGACTTCTACAACCAACCAGCAAAGAACCTGTCTGAGCTAATACAGGGAACGGATTGGCTGAATAGGTTGTTGTCAGAACACTAGGAGTATCCACAATAAGCCCAGGAGGCTGAGGTGGTACCGGCGAAGGGACGGCTCCTTTGGAAAAAAAAAGAAAAAAAAAGTGCGCCCACTTCAATATTGATAAAGGATACAGAAGACATAGGATTATCATAATGTCGGATAGTCAAGCAGCCATTAAAGCACTGAGGTATTGTGTTATCAGTTCCAAAATGGTGTGGGAAAGCCTAGACAAACTCAATGAACTAGGCTTCACTTACCTTAATAAAATTTGGAGGGTGAAAATAAAGTGTTACAAACTTCTCTACGAATGGTAACAGGTGACGTAATAGTAATAGTTGACGTCACAGTGCCACTCTGGCCAATAATTTTTAATAGGACCTTATGGCAAGAGATATCTCGTTTGAAAGGCATTGACATTGCCTACATAGCCATATCAATTTTGTTTGGGTTTAAACTAATTTTGACGGATAATTTAAATAAATACCAAAATTATTGAAATTATTTTTTTAATTTAATCAATCGATTATCAAGAATGGATTCTTATAGCAAGTGTTCGAAATGTGCTCCGTCTACTTCCTGACAGTAATACATCCTATTAGTACTCTTGTCGTACTCGTTCGAATGTGTCATCTGAAAATGCATTGCATTCTTTAATAATTCTCTCTTTCAAAACGTCAATGCTATCTGGTGCCGTAGTATAAACCTTGGATTTCAAGTACCCCCATAGAAAAAAATCTGGTGTTGGATCTGGTGACCGAGGTGGCCATTCTATAGGACCTCGCCGGCCGATTCATCTATCTCGATATTCTTCAGCCAGGTAACGTCTTACTGCACCATAATAATGTGCAGGAGCACCATCTTGTTGAAATGATATTTCCAGATGGCCGAATTCATCTTGATTATCTTCCAAAATTTCAAGAATTAACGGCTCAATTGCATTTTGTAACATCTCCAGATACACTTCACCGCTTAAACTTGAATTTAGGAAAACAGGACCAACTATGTGGTTTCCCAAAATACCTGCCCAAACATTGACTTTTTCTGGAAATTGGGTATGTTGTTCACGAAAGGTGTGAGGATTTGTGTCACTCCAATACCTTACATTTTGTGTATTCACATTTCCATTAAGGCAAAAAGTACTTTCGTCACTAAAACAAATTGTTTTGTGTAACGTGGGTTTTGACTAATTTTATTTGTCATACATTCACAGAATTCGAGTCTTCTGTCGGGGTCGTCATCCGAAAGGTGGTGCACCATTTTTAACTTGTATGGATGAAATTTATTTTTAGCCAACACTCTTTGTACTGTACTTTTACTTACTTCACAGATAGACGCAACTTTAGTTGAAGAGGAAGTAGGGTTTACTACCATTTCAGCAACTATATCAATTTTTTTATCATCACTAAATGTTGGTAGACCAGATCGTTTGGCATCTTGAACACTACCTGTTGCTTCAAACTTGTGAAGAAGCTCCCTCAGATAAGTTCTCGAGTTAGGGCGATCTGGGTATCTCTCATTAAATAAAAGTTCCGCTTCATGGAGATTCTTTCTAGATTCACCAATTATTAAAATAGCTGCTACTTTGTCGGCTTGAGCACGTACCATTTTGCCTATGTAAACTCTCAAACGTCTCGTTAAACAATAATAAAATTAAATATTTAAGCTATTTATAAAAACTTTGCAAAGCAACAAATTTTTTTTGACAACTAACCAGAGGCGGACTGAAAAATCTTCAATATTTAAATGTGAAATAATAATTTTGGTATTTATTCAATTTATCCGTCAAAATTAGTTTAAACGCAAAGAAAATTAATATGGCTATGTAGTCAATGTCAATGCCTTTCAAACGAGATATCGCTTGCCATTTAAAATTATTGGCCAGAGTGGCACTGTGACGTCATCTATTACTATTACGTCACCTGTTACCATTCGTAGAGAAGTTTACAACACTTTATTTTCACCCTCCAAATTTTATTAATGTAAGTGTAGCCGTTCAAAAGATACGAGGGGGGGAGGGAACTTTTGAATAGCACTGTATGACTCGCTAGCGGCTTCTGAAATTGGTGCGTATAGGATTTATGCCGGCATATTATGTCTTATCAAAGGAAAAAGTCATAAGGGAGACGAACACGTTCTTCAACTTTTCCAATTGATTTTAGTCAATTTTCAGCTATAACCAGAATGTCTTCCAAAATTAGAACTAAATCAGTATAAAAAACAAAGTAATAAGTACATATTTTTATGAAAAAAATGACCCAACGTTACATGTGTATAAGGTGCACTGGTACGAAATGAAAAAAATATATACCAGCAACAAAGAAATATAAGAACGCATTAAATACTTACAAAATAATGATATATTTCGTTTTATCGCACATTTGACAATTTCTCTGCATGCATCCATAAAATGGAATCATTCAAACTTCCTTTTAACAAATATTAAAAGTTTATTGTTACTATTAATTCAACAAATACTTCTAATTAATAAAATCAAACGATCCGTTTCTGCCGAATATTCACTAGTCACCTCTGTAGTGATAGATGGGAATCTGATCCGTGGCGCTTCATATGACGAATTAATTTTACTAGTGGCGCCACCTTGAGAGTCGGAAAATGAAACTCTAACACATTTGACATGGTTCTGATCTCCGCTAATAGTGAAAAAAGAAGATTCCTGTAAATTTACAGCTTTTAGCGGCTGGCGCCATATTCAAATTACTGTGATTTTATTTTTATTGCAAAATGGCATTTATGGTCCATCATTTGATATTTCATTCAAATTAACTCAACTCATTTTGATTGATATTACAATAATAACAATCAAATAGTCAAGTTAAATTAAATCAAATGTCAAAAAATGGATCATATAATGCCTGAAGGGGGAAAAATAAATCAATAATCATCAAGTTTATATATTTTAATTAAAATAAAAAGTACACAGCCAATAAAACGTTTTTTACATCTTTTAATGACAAACAGGAAGAACAATAAATGTAGAAAATTATTTTGAACAAGGAACATAAAAAAGAAAACCTGTACTGACATGTCTTTTGAATGATATTGACAAAAGACTGATCATCAATCTGATCTATTTCAAAATAACTCTAATGGTCTCCTTTCTGGTCTCTTACGGCATTTAAGATATTTATTATGGGTTATTTGAAATACAGCATACAGCATCTCTGTTAATCACTCTCATGTCAATACCTTTCAAAACACGGTTCTACTACTACTACTACTAAATGTGCAGGCGAGCCTTGTCCTGGACAAGTCAAGCCAAGGTTCCGACACTGAGGCCACTGGCGGGCCCATTGTGCCATTCCTGCTACCTAGTCATCCATGAAGCCGAGCCCTTCAATAAAGGCCACAACCTTTTTCAGTGGATGCCTGTTTGTGACTCCGAAGATTCACCTGCGTAATACAGCCCAGTGTGGACACTCTAAAAGAACATGAACTGACGTTTCATCAGTCATGCCGCAACCCCTACATAGGGAACTTTCCTCTACTCCTAGATTGTAGAGGTGCTTCCTCAAACAGCAGTGCCCTGTTAGGAGTCCTGCTATCTTCCTTAGCCTACTCCTTGGTAGTTCAGTGGCTGCCCTGGCATATCCATCAGTCCATCCCTTCAGTAGAAGTTTGTATTGTCTAGGACCCTGCAGAGCATTCCAATGAGCGAGGTGCTGATTCCTCAGCCACTTCTTCGTCTCCTTGCGTATTCTTTGTTTTGTTAGGCCCAGGGTCGGGCCCGGGCCGCAGAAAGGAGCTGCCGCCCCTTCCGCAGCCAGTGCATCCGCCATCTCGTTGCCTTCAAAACCAGAGTGGGCTGGAATCCATTCTAGCCGCACCACGTTCCGCCTTGCAAGATTGGATAGCTCAAACACACATATTGTGCTTGTGAACAATTACATATTTGTTTCTCGAAACTACTCACCTTTGAAAAATGTTTGTACACTTTTTCGGGAAATAATGGTTTTATCCCCTCTGTGAGGTATCTGTAGACAATTTATTTATTTACTAATATAATACTTTAAAATATGTTATTTAGTTGTTTTTTGATTGGAATTAAACAAACCAAATAATACAACAAAAGGAACAGACAGAAGAAATTTTCTTTTATCCATACCATTGTATAAATGTTTAATGCCCTGCAATCCGTTCTCCTCAAACATCTGGCTAGTGGATGGAATATCTATAACATAAAAATTATGTGTTCATTTTTTCTAATGTACCGGGTGGTCCAATAAGACGATCTCTCGGCTATATATCAGAAACTATTCATGTTATAACTTTAGGAGAAAAAATTCCTTAGGAAAAGTGTACAAGAGAAATTGCTTGAAATGACTCAAGTTTATAGGTTAACCGCTAAGGGGCGTAGCCTGTAAAGAAAAATTTAAAAACCAGTTTTTTGTGAAATATGCCCAATTTTACCCAGTGTTAAATGAGTAAACTAAAAAAGGCCTAAATTTCGCACAAATTCATTCAAGTACTTTTTATTCTATTTTTCCAAATAAAGGGTGGGGGAAAGTGGGAAAGTGTTTGTGGATTAATACCTATAACTTTGATTTGAATCAACTGATTTTAACGAAATTAGTGTCAATAGAAAGAGTGTAGATGAATTAATTACATCTACTATAAAACAATGGAATTTAGTTTTAATTGTCATAGGTAGAGGGTACTTTCGAATGAAAAAAATTAAAATTTGTTTTCCTTAAGAATGTTCAATGGAAACACCTAATTATTGTGAATTATAATGGAACTGGATTAAATTCTCAACAAAATGGCTCAAACCGCATGTTGATAGCTATTGTCGAAGTCAAGATATAAATAAAAACGCATAAACATAAGTAAGTATAGTATTGACTCACTCTGTATTATAACTTAAAATTAAATATGTAAAAGGAAGATCATACATAAATTTCGATCGTTAAGACTTAATGTCCAATTAAATGCTGCTTCAATTTCAGGTTACTGCAATTGTTAAATCTGCTAGAAGAACAACCGCATATCATGTCAAAAATTTTGTGTGCAGACGAGGCTATGCTTAATAGTGCGGGTGGTGTTAATCTGCATAATAAGCGTTATTGATCTGAAGAAAATCCGCACTGGGTAGAGGAAGTGCAGCTTCAAGGTAGATTGAGTCTTAATGTTTGGTGTGGTATAGTTGACGGAAAGATCGCAGGTTCATATTTCTTGGAACTTCAAATGGCGATACATATTTGAATTTTCTGGATAATTAGTTGTCTGTTTTATTGAAAGATATTTCCTTACAAACATGAGGTATGATATTACAGCATGACGGGTGTCCTGCTCACTTTTCCAGACGAATTAGAGATTATTTAAATGTAAGCTATCCAAATGGGTGGATTGGAAGGGTAAGTATATTTTCAGGGGCAGCTAGATCTCCAGACTTAATATGTCTGGACTTTTATCTGTGGGGAAGATTGAAGGATGTAGCGTATCAAACTCACCAACCACGCGAGACGACATGCAACAGCGCATTAGAAACGCTATAAATAGTATATCCACAGCTGCAATTTAAGCACCAGATATGCCAAAGCGTGCTAGATTACATATTTGTGTGGAAAGCGATGAAAAACAATTTGAACATTCAATTGGACATCAAGTTTTAATGACCAAGATATCTGTATGATCTTTCTTTCCCATATTTAATTTTAAGTTATAATACAGGGTGTCAATACTATACTTACTTTATGTTTATGCGTTTTTATTTATATCTCGAGTTCGACAAAAGCTATCAACATGCGGTTTGCGCCGTTTTGTTGAGAATTTAATCCAGCTCCATTATACTTCACAATAATTAGGTGTTTCCATTAAACAGTTTTTAAGGAAACAAATTTTAATTTTTTTCATTCGAAGGTACCCTCTACCTATGACAATTAAAACTAAATTCCATTGTTTTATAGTAAATGTAATTAATTCATCTACACTCTTTTCATTGACACTGATTTCGTAAAAATCGGTTGATTCAAACCAAAGTTATAGTTATTTATCCACAAACACTTTCCCACTTTCCCCCACCCTTTATTTGGAAAAATAGAATAAAAAGTAATTAAGCAAATTTGTGCGAAATTTGGGCCTTTTTTTAGTTTACTTTTTTAACACTGGTTATAATTGGGCATATTTCACAAAAAACTGGTTTTTCAATTTGGAAATGGAAATGGAAATGAAAAATGGTTTTTTATTTACAATTATTAAAGGGCTGATTGGAAATTAGTAATATTTCAACCGTTAATAAACACCATAATTGCACACTTTTTGGCGTGATATACAAGTCTACAACATAATTGTGAACTCAGGTACCGACTAAGTTAAATGGTGGATGCCCAAGTCCTCTTGTGACATCTCGATAACATTAACGGCTTAAGACACAGATACGGGCAATTTTATGTCGCACACTGCACACCTATATAGGCGCATTCACATTTATTTTGAATTTACGATTACAGAAAGCATTCTGTATTGGTAAATTATTAATAAATTGGTGCAGTCTACATTTATAAAAATAAACTTCAACATTGTTAATACTACTTTTATTATTTACTAATTAGGATGTATAAAAAGCTTTTCTGAAAACAAACACAATTAATTTAACGAAAGTAAAAATACGAGAATACAAACAACCAAATACATACAATATTCTAGTAGGCGGCTGTCATCCCGATGGAGATGGAGATGCACTTCAGTCGTGAGGTACGTGCCCATCCGAACAATATTTTTCCAGATAGGTGGATTGGAAGGGGTGGACCATTTCTATGGCCAGCACGCTCGCCAGATATCAACCCATGCGATTTGCACTTTTGGGTTTACCTTAAACGCTTAGTTTACAGTAGATACACCTGTAAATACAAGAAATGAATTAATGGATAGGATACGTTTTCACTGCGGAAACATCCGAAATAATCCTGGAATGTTATTTCAAGTACAAAGATCTAATCTCAGAAGATTGAGGAAATGTGTGGATGTAATTTGTTGTAATTTTTTAAAACAGTTCTGACTTTTTAAATGTCGTTAATTACTTGGTAACTCGTTTTTTTAATCTGTTAATGTAATGTCGTTATTCATTTTTCAAGGTTTTGTTGCTATTTTTACTTTTATTAAATTAAAGTTTATATTCATAAATGTCGACTGAGCCGATTTATTAATAATTTACTAATAATATAGGATGCTTCCTGTAATCGTTCATTCAAAATAAATGTGACTGCGCCTATAGGTAAGTATACAGTGCGACAAAAAATTGCCCGTATCTCTTAAACCGTTAATGTTATCGATATGTCACAAGAGGACTTGATATCTCTAAAAAGGTTCACAAAAGCCAATTGTTGCATTTATAACTGAAAAAAGTTTCAGTTACCAAAAAATGGGCATCCACCATTTAACTTAGTCGGTACCTACCTGAGTTCACAAGTATGTTGTAGACTTGTATATCACGCCAAAAAGTGTGCAATTATGGTGTTTATTAACGGTTAAAATATTACCAATTTCCATTAACCATTTAATAATTGTAAATAAAAAACCATTTTTCATTCCCAACTTTAAAGCCCTATAGTAGGTTAACGAAGGGCGTAAAGGAAAAATTTTATATGGAATACCATCATTATCTCTAGTCTTTCTATCACCTTCAAGTTTTTGGTACGAGCGCCTGGGACACCCTGTATAAATTGACACACTTTGTTTTCCGTGTGTTCGTATAGATATTATACCTCATTTAAAAACCAAGAGGAGTAATTTAAATTTAAGTTGGCAATTTTGTAGACCTCTCATTGGTCAGATTTCAACCGATTTCATACAGCACCTTTTAACATTGGAATTTCCTGATATATGATATTATTTCACAGTTCTGACATATGCAGATTGCGAAAATTCTTTTCGCGACATACGATTTACACAAGTATGACAATGAAAATATTAGAAAAACTACTTGAAAGAGAGAGAAGAATAATTATGCACAGTCAGCTACGGTTGTAGGTTCAGTGCTCCCCTATTTTAACCACTGTTGCCAAATGCACTTATCTGTAAAAGTTATTCCCAATTTTTGTCGGCAACAATGTTAAATATCCACCAATAATTGTTAAATCGAAAGCAGTGTATAGATTTTATTTATTGCAGATTGTAATTTGTCCAAATTTTTTCTTAAAGTATATTATTTTATTCATATTTGTGTTGATCCCATTTCTTTCAATAGTCAATAATATTAACAATCTCGATTTTCTCCCACTAAATACGGCGTTATCCTGTGTTAAAAGTCAAATGCAAAATAAGGTATTTATTCCTTAGAAAGTTCCAAACATTCTAAACTGGCAACGCTGCTTTCATATCAGATTGGTAGCTGCAACTGAACACACACGCCCAACGCTGACTGCGAACAATAAATTATTCTTCTCTCTCTTTCAAGTAGTTTTTCTCATATTTTCCTTGTGTTAGTGTCGTACGTTCACCAGAATGAATAATAGCCTTTATATGCGAGTAGAATACTATATTTTGTCCACGACTATGTATTGCCTATTTAGGTATGAACTTTTTTGTCAAACTAAAACACTATATATTATATATATATATAGTTTATTACATTTATAAAGCTTATTTCTTCTTATGCTATTGAACAAATTATATACATATTTAATAAGTATTCAATTCACTGTCTGATTCACTTTCCATATTAAATTTTCTAGTAATATCAATAAAACACCAGTATAGTTATTGAAATTCTTGCAATATAGCAATAAATTATTTAAAGCGTCTCTTTTGCTTTTGACATACATTTTATATTTTAATTATCCTCAATAAACTACGTCATACTAGTTTTTTCAACAACGTATATTTTCTTGTTTATTTGCCTATTTCAAGGTCACTTGGTCACCTTCGACCTGGATATCATCCTCGGTAGAAGCTAGCACATTGAGTTAATAAATTGATGTGCTTGGACAGCAAAGGTAAGTTTTTCTTTTTATGTCTAAACAAGATAAAATAATATACGGTGTGTTTCCTAAACTTTTACTTTTGGACGTTTTTTATGGTTTGTACATTTTGACGATTTTAACAAAAAACTTATTCTGTGCTTGACGCGATGATCGTTGGTGAACTCTACTTTGTAAACGATAAATATAACCGTTACCTAACACCACTGATATTGTTGATAAACGAAAACTGGAAGATACAAATGAAATGTAGTAAATGGTAGTAAATTATATTTTTCTACGAGCGTGAGGAAAAGTATACTTTTCCGCACACTTCTACTTCGCTGCTCGCTATGTGGAAATAGTTATTTAACCAAAAAGCTTATTGATGAGGGCCATTAACAGTCGAGATAATTTAACGCACGAGCACGATACACTTACTACACGGTATGCTGATTTCTACTCCAAATTGCGCCCGAGCCGCGCAGCTACGTCACGCGGGAATCAGAAATTTATACCCACCTCTCACCAGTCTTTCGATTCATTGTGTTTCCATGCAATACAAGGTGTTGTTATCTTAATTTCAATTTTACTTGAGTTGATTCGTTTATTTGGAATTTTATTACCCACTAATTTACTGTTATTAGTGTTATTTAATACTTTTTTATAATATAAGGCTATTTTTGTTTTGTAACGATTGAGGGAAATTGATAGGAAAATCAGTTTTCAAAACTTCCTGGAAAAACTGGACAAGAATATATCAAAATTAACAAATTTTAATAAATGATTCTAAATATAAGCTTTTTCCACTCCTAAACTATAAATTATTAATTAAATGCCAATTTTCAGTTTCATAATGATACTCATTATAACACTGGTTTTCATTATGAAACTGAAAAATTGACCAATAGAAATCTAGATTTTTAAATAACCAAGTAGTCAGACCCAATATTTTCTATAGAATGTCGAGAAAAGACCAAAATAAATGTCAAGCACCAGATCAAAAATATTTAATGATCAGGGTAAATACATATTTAAACTTATTAATTTTTATTTACAATAATTTATTACTAATTTTGTATAGCAGTAACATACCTATATACGTTTTATATTAGTTTAATGCGGTCCCGTAGGATGATTCGAGACCCGCATAAATTCAAAAGTCCCCTCCCCCCCTTGTATCTTTTTAACGGCTACAAATTATTGAAATTATTTTTTTTAAATTTAATTAATCAAATATCAACAATGGATTCTTATAGCAAGTGTTCGAAATGTGCTCCGTCTACTTCCCGACAGTAATACATCCTATTAGTAAACTCTTGTCGTACTCGTTCGAATGTATCAGCTGAAATTGCATAGCATTATTCAATAATTCTTTCTTTCAAAACGCCAATGATTCTGGTGCCGTAGTATAAACCTTGGCATTCAAGTACCTCCATAGAAAAAAATTTAATGGTGTCAGATCTGGTGGCCGAGGTGGCCATTCTATAGGACCTCGCCGGCTGATCCATCTACCTCGATATTCTTCATCCAGGTAACTTCTTACTACACCATAATAATGTGCAGGAACACCATTTTGTTGAAATGTTATTTCCAGATGGCCGAATTCATCTGGATTATCTTCCAGAATTTCAAAAATTAACGGCTCAATTGCATTTTGTAACATCTCCAGATACACTTCACCGCTTAAATTTGAATTTGAAATTTGAAAATAGGACCAGCTATGTGGTTTCCCAAATTTTTAAATACCTGCCCAAACATTGACTTTTTCTGGAAATTGGGTATGTTGTTCACGAAAGGTGTGAGAATTTGTGTCACTCCAATACCTTACATTGTAAGTATTCACATTTTCATTAAGGCAAAAAGTACTTTCGTCACTAAAACAAATTGTTTTTGTGTATTGTGGGCTTTGACTAATTTTATTTGTCATACATACACAGAATTCGAGTCTTCTGTCGGGGTCGTCATCCGAAAGGTGGTGCACCATTTTTAACTTGTATGGATGAAATTTATTTTTAGCCAACACTCTCTGTACTGTACTTTTACTTACTTCACAAATAGACGCAACTTTAGTTGAAGAGGAAGTAGGCCTTACTACCATTTCTGCAACAATATCAATTTTTTTATCATCACTAAGGGCCGGTTTTACAAGAGAGATTTATACTAGGTATAGTTACTCTGGGAATAAAGTTATACCAGAATTTATACCTAGAATAAAACGGTAATACCAGTGTAAAAAAGCAACGTAAAACCAACTAGTTTTATTCTAGGTATAAATTCTGGTATAACTTTATTCCCAGAGTAACTATACCTAGTATAAATCTCTCTTGTAAAACCGGCCCTAAATGTTGGTCGACCAGATCGTTTGGCATCTTGAACACTACCTGTTGCTTCAAACTTGTGAAGAAGCTCCCTCAAATAAGTTCTCGAGATAGGGCGATCTGGGTATCTCTCATTAAATAAACGTTCCGCTTCATCGAGATTCTTTCTAGATTCACCAATTATTAAGATAGCTGCTACTTTGTCGGCTTGAGTGTACCATTTTGCCTATGTTAATTCTTAAACGTCTCGTTAAACAATAATAAAATTAAATATTTAAGCTATTTAGAAAAACTTTGCAATGCAACAAATTCTATTAGATTAAAAGCGTCAATTTTTTGACAACTAACCAGAGGCGGACTGAAAAATCTTCAATATTCCAATGTGAAATAATAATTTTGGTATTTATTTAATTTATCTGTCGAAATTAGCTTAAACCCAAACAAAATTAATATGGCTATGTTGCCAATGTCAATGCCTTTCAAACGAGATATCACTTGCCATAAGGTCCTTTTTAAAATTATTGGCCAGAGTGGCACTGTGACGTCATCTGTTACCATTCGTAGAGAAGTTTACAACACTTTATTTTCACCCTCCAAATTTTATTAATGTAAGTGTAGCCGTTCAAAAGATACGAGGGGGAGGGGACTTTTGAAGAGCACTGTATATTATTAAATATGCAAGCTCAACAATTAAAATAACATTAAAAGTACAGTGAAGCAAACCTAACTAAACTCAAACACGATCTATCATTATAAATCAGCATAATCTCACTATTAAGTACCACGTGTTCTGAACGTTTTGTTTATTGTTTTACCACCAGGCTGTTGTCAAAATAGTTTGTGACGTCACGTGGACATGCCCTATAAACAAGTAAAAATTGAACAGTCGAAGTCATATATGAAACGGATTGTAGAAAAACCAAATGTGACTAATTATTAAAACTAGAAGTAACCATATTTTTAGGTAAATGTAAGAAAATATAATACTCTGCAGAAGAAATTTTTTCATTTAGGCAAGTTACACCACTATCCAAAGAAGCTCTATGAATCTCAAAACTCCCAAGTAAATTAATTCTAATACCTTTATGTATGTATGTATGTATGAAGAAGTTCAACATTAAAATCATCTGGAGAATGGAGGTCATTTAAAATATGATTAGGAAATGCAGAAGGAGAATTATTAAAATCAGAATATTTTTTAATACAATTCCTATGTTCTAATATACGGTATTCAAGTCTACGACCACACTGACCATCATCACAATCATGACAAGATATTTTATAAACACCTGATTTATGCAACATAGGAACTCTTATCTTTATTATTTACAAAAATATGCTTACCTAAGCGACAAGTCAGTCTTTAATGCTTCTGAAATATTATATTTGTTGAAAACTTTAGCAATTTTATAAGAAATATCACCAAAATATAATAATGAACCTTAAAAAATTTTATTATTAGTAATATCCAAATCAGTTACTGTAGGAAAAGAAAGTCTAAATTTACAAAAGTTTTTAAAATAAATCTTTTGTATGACCTACAAAGGAAAGTTGTTGACTGCCAACTGTTTAATCACATTTATTTCATTTTCAAAAGTCTGACTAGAGAGTGGTAATGAAAAACTTCTATTGAATAAACTATTAAAAGAAGCTAATTTATGTGACATAAGATCTTTATATTAAATTTACCATTTCTATTCTAATTTATTTACCGAAACTAGTAGCTGAATAATTTGTCCTTTTGGTGGACAAAATTAAATAATTGTGGTTTAGACGTTGAGTTTTATTGAACCCTTTGTTTTAATTTGTAGTATATTTTTTATTATGCTAAGGCAAGGGATGGCAAACCTATGGCACGTTTGAAAATTTTGATGGCACGCATAAAAACAAAATTATTTTGGTAAAATTTGCGAGCGTTGACTCGGGCTGCGCAGCGCAAAGAAAGACAGAGAGAGACAGAAATGTCTCCTGCGCATCTATTAATTAATTTTAACATTAATTTTGATCAAATGCTTAACATTAATTTTGATCAAATGTTTAACATTAATTTTGATAAAACGGTTATTGCTTCATTAAAAGCGGTAAATTTTCATTGCAAATTAGGTAAATAGGGAAGCTAACTTCCAATTTGAACACGTTTGACCTTGAACATTTTCAAAAATCGGCTGCGGCACTATTGGGGCACGATGCCTATTAAAAAAAGAATTTTTATGACTTTCTGGCATGGACATCAAAAAAGGATCGCCATCCCTGTGCTAAGGCTTCCAGATCTAGACGTCAATCGGAAAAAAAACAGACCAAATGGTAATAAGCGTTTTGATAGGGCCCTGTGAGCTATACGAGTTTTTGACTGATTATGCAAAAAATCGATAGTATTCACTTATTTTGAAAATCAAGTTACATACTACAAATCTCTACCTACTTGATACTTTTTCCCAACAAAGAATAGATATTTTAATTTGTATAAATACTTTTCTCCACGACTAAATATAACGCGCAAATTAAGTATTTTTTTGCGCGATCGATCTTTTTTGTTTATTTACAGCAACGGTTGTCAGGTCGGTAGGTTGTGTTAAGTCTAACACGTCGGTAAGTGATTTACTTACTGTTCATACGTCGGTAAGTAAATTACTTACCGACGTCTTAGCCCTACATACATTTAAGTGGTCCTAAATAATATATTACTCCATTCATTACACAAAAGGAACAAAAAAAATTAGAAGATTTATATTTTTTTAATGAACAGAATCGAACAGAACAATATAAAAAGTTATAAATAGCATGAAAACAATTTCACCAAAATGCAAATTATATTTTAAACTGATCGAGAAGTATAAATGTCACTTTTGACATTTCTTTCATTTCGAAGAAATTTTAATTATTTTATTCGAAATTCGACTATTTCAATACGATCGCGCAAAAAATGGTATAAGCATTTCGAACGTTAAGGGTAATACCGGTCTCCAGTAAAATTGGAGGCTTGATACTTAATATACTATTACATATTTAGCAGAATAATGATATAAATTTTTCACACCAGTGAATAATGAAAAAGAATTCACTCTCGTTAGCCAATCACATTCTATTATTATTAGAATTCACGCTAAAATGAATAAATCAAATTGTCTTTTAAATAAAACGTCAAATACCAAATAACGCAAATCGCTTCTGACAGCGCGTCGATTGAAACGTCAAAATAATTATATAATCATAATTTTACGTATAAAATAGAGAAAAAAGTGGAATACTGTAGCGATAGTGAATATGTACGCCTCCCGAAATTAATTTCATTTATGATTGTAAGGGTTCCGATTAAAAATATGACTTACGTATATACATTTGCTCTTTACATTTTTATAAATATGCTATATAGCCTAGTGTTAGAAATGGTGGTTGACTATGGCGCGGGCGATCGGGTTTTTTTTAGTCGTGGAGAAAGTATAGTCTTCTACTTGTGTATAATGGCTATTATTCACTTGGATGATATCAAAACTCACTCGCTGCGCTCGCTTGTTTTGGAAACTTGATCCGCGTGAATAATAGCCATCATTCTGCAGTCGTTGAAGAATATAGTATGTTATAATTGTTGTATTTATATTTACTGATATTTTAATTTGTTTTCCATTATTTCCAGTACTGACCATGGATTGGAAAGCGTTGTGTATACTTGCGTGTTTTTTCAATTGTTTTGTAGTGTGTTTGACTCAAAGTGTAACAGGTAAGAACCAATAGATATATTTTCACCTGATTATTTGTGTACTTGTTAAATATACTTAGTAAGTATCAATAATTATTTCTCCTACGCCTATTGCACTGAGATATACGTTATATCGTGCCGTTTAATTTTGGAATGTAATTCAATGTCCTTCGTGGCACATAGCTAGAGAAGTAGTTGTTGCTTCTTAGTGAACGGTCTGCTCTTTGAAAAATATTTTTCAAATAAGGTATTATAATAGTTTTTTACTCAATTGCAGTGAAGCGTTTTATCAAAAAATGTCAAGATATTATACTATTATAACGCCTCACAAAGTTGAAAATTTCTTTTCAAAAAGTGAGAAGAAACATACTTCTCGGGCTATATGCCCCGACAGATAATGAATTACACTTCTTAGTTAAACGGGGTTGGTATATCTGCAAGGTATAACCACCGTACACTAACTACCGACAAGTAAATTCACTTCGTCGATTTATGGGTTACCGAAAATTTCCTTACACCTCCTATCGTCTGGCGAGTTCTGGCTAGTTTAAATCGAATATTGAATGTTGTATTATGATAACAGATGTGTAAGGCGCCAGAGGTAAGATGCACCAAAATTTTCAAACGTTCCGACGCAAGTGAATTTACTTGTCGGTAGTTAGTGTACGGTGGTATAACGAACCATTCTGGTTTGTAATTAGAAGGTGTCTTTCAGCAACTCTAGATTCTTTCATCACTAATCTATTATGTTTCTTTTAACTTCATTATACATTATTTGTATTATTCCTTATATTCATGTCCAAATACTAATAAATATTCATTTCAGACGAAGAATATGCGCTTATGCCAGATTTATTCAATGTAGAAAACTACGATACGTGTATGCTGTTGAAAGATAAAGCTCTTTATTGCGTGATAGAATATAAGCTATCCCCAGTGAATCCCAACAACCCTCCAGAAGTTTGGAAAACGATCAAAGTGAGTATTCACTCCTTTTTTTACAGAAATATTAAATGTATTATCTATATTAAATATTATTATATTTGCTATTGGTATTTTGAAATTAAATTACATAATCAACATGTGCAAGTCCAATATACTTTCAACCCTTAAAAAGTTGAAAAAGTGGCTTAGGGGAACAATCAACCAGCAAAGTTTAGGAGCATTAGCGCTGCTACATATAGAACCGTTGATAAATGAGCATACATTACATTCTCTCAGTGCACAATAAATAGTTACAGGGCCAACTGCACCGGTGCTACCATGACTTTATGTGTGACTGCACCGCATAAGTCGTTCTTAACGTAAGTCGAAGTGTAGGTTCTACTTAGGTCCTACTTATGGGAAAGTAAGGTTATGTCTTGGCACTTGGCAGACCAAATTATCAAGATATAGAGAGGTTAGTTTATAAAAATTAAACAAAATGGAATTAATAATGGATATAGAGCTTTTTGATGACCTTCTTTACGGAATGGAATTAATTGAATTTGGTGTTCCCTGGAATATAATTCCCAGAAAAGATTTTTACCACACCCTATCCGAATATAAATTTTTAAGAACGTTTCGATTACGAAGAGAAAACCCGCCCGCCCGCCTAGTTAAAGTCGTGTCTGAACTTGTTGGATTTTTCTCTAATATAAATACGAATGCGAATGATAAACATTACTCAGTTGTTTCCGGAATTTCAAAAAAGAAAGTGTACCTATATAAGTGTTCACCAGTGACGGAAGTAGTTTTCAGACTTTTGAAAATTAAAGTGAATTGATATTATTGTTTGCCAGTGTTGGAAAAGTAAGTACCTACCTATCTATTTGTTAGCAACTTGTATCTGCGGGAAAAACAAACCCACAAACAGTAGGTTCTGAACCATTCCAAGAATAAAGATTTCATAGGTCAAGGAAAATTATAACAGTATTTTTTTTACTTTCTTAAACTATCTGATTTTAAGTATTTTTAAGTGATGCGTGCGTTTTGTATGGATAGTCCTAATTTTTTATCTTTATAAGTGCGTAAATAAATACTTAGTTTTGATTGTGATTTGTAATGAATAAGTATGTTGCCTTTAGTAAGTGACTAAGTACACGTATAAAATATATACAAAGTAAAAGTATAAAATAAAATTAAATACCTATATTTATTTCGAAAAAGAACAGAAAGTTCAGGAATATTAAACTTCTATTCCAGCTAGCTCTACTTTAATTTTATTACAATTCTTTAGATATATTATTCTCTTAAAAAGCCACATCTATTATGTTTGTTAAATCATTTTAAGATTACTTAACAAACATTGTTTTCATATTTTCAGGTAGGTAACTGATACGAAACATGGCTGAATCTAAGAAGAAGTGTCGACAGTACAGTGTTGAATATTTGAAATTTGGTTTTCTTCCATCAAATACAGACAAGCGATTGCCCATGTGTCTTTTATGCAACAAAGTCTTGAGCAATGACTCTATGAAACCATCAAAGCTGGAAAATCATCTAAGAAGGTGTCATCCTGACAAAATAGGTAACGATTTGAAATATTTCCAAACATTGAAGGAAAAGTATGAAAAGAAACCCACCGTGCATAGTATGTTCGCTTCAACGTCTGAAAGCAACGACGATGGCTTGCGGGCATCTTACAATATCTCATTACTGATAGCAAAATCTGGGAAACCGCATACCATTGGAGAGGAGTTAATTTTGCCTGCTGTTGAAGAGGTCTTAAAAACTGTCCTGCACAAATCTTCATTTGACATACTTACAAGAATTCCTTTGAGTAACAACACTGTACAAAGACGTATTGATGAAATGAGCTCTGATGTTGAAAGTTTCTTGTGTAATTATCTGCAAACAACTCATTTTTCTATTCAACTGGACGAGTCAACTTTACCTGGCAATGAAGCATTATTATTGGCATATGTTCGATTTATCAAAGGCGAACAGATGTTTGAAGAGTTATTATTCGCGAAAACTTTGAAGACTGACACTAAAGGTGAATCAATTTTTAATGTTCTGAATGATTTTTTTACGGAAAAATAAATTGCAGTCACAAACGTTATTTCGGTGGCAACAGATGGAGCTCCTGCCATGGTCGGGCGATATCGTGGGTTTATAAGTCATCTTAAAAGGATTATACCAGAGGTAATTGCAATTCATTGTGTCATCCACCGACAACATCTAGTAGCGAAAAAATTGAGTGATAGATTGCACCAAGCACTTCAATTTGTGATTAATGCAGTTAACAAAATAAGAAGCAATGCATTAAATACGCGCTTATTTGCACAATTGTGCGAAGAAAATGATGAGGACTTCCAACGATTGCTGCTACATACCGAAGTACGCTGGTTGTCGAAAGGTGCATGTCTATCAAGATTCTATTTGCTTTTCGACTCTGTTTTAGAGTTTCTGAACACTAAAGATCCTGTTTTAAAAGAAAACTTCATGAATTTACAGTTACAAGGGGACAGCCTCAATTTGATAAAAACAAAGAGTGGAATTTCAGCTTTTCTTGGTAAACTGAAACTTATGAAGCAAAATATTGGTCGACGTGAATTTTCCCAGTTTCCAAATTTATCGCAGGTAGAATGCCTCGACGAAGATATTCAGACGTATGTTCAACATTTGATTGCCCTGTATGATGATTTTAAAATCAGATTTGAAGAAATTCTGTCGATGGATATACCACCATGGATAATAAATCCATATGATGAAACTGAAGTGGAAAATGTGGTACTGCAAGAAGAGCTACTCGAGCTTAGCACTAATGAGGAGCTCAAAGTAGCATTCAAAAGAGGGTATCAATCATTTTGGCTGCAGGCACAAATACCTGAAAAATATCCAGGACTGTGGGGAATCGTGCAAAAATTTCTCATAGCGTTTCCTTCGTCATATCTTGTCGAACGCAGTTTTAGTGCCGTAACAAACTTGTTGACAAAAAAAACGGAGAAGATTAAATATTACAGAGCGAGGAGATTTACGGTTATACTTAACTAAACTCAAGCCAAATATTGATAATTTGCTGTCAATTCACCAAGTACATCCCTCCCATTAAAATTACCTATAACTTTTATCTCAGATTACAATGGTAATCTGAGATAAAAGTTAACATCAAAATTAATAATGATTATTATTTCAAAAACAGTCGCAATATAATCAAAATTTTGACTGTTATTAGTTTTGATGTTAAATTTTGATTCTACTAAGACTGTTATAACAACATAATTAAAAGTGTAGTAATTTTTGTGTTTGAATAAATAGCTACAAAACCAGAAAATATTTATTTTTACTTTTTACCACTCCGAAGTGGGAGCTTATTGGTTTCTTGTACTGTGAGTCAATCTTAGAATACAAAAAAGTAAAGTAGGAATCCAACTGTTGGATGAAGACGCTTTTTAGACTGGCCTTGAAACTTAGTTTAAATGACAATACTCACAGCATAATCAAAGCAATATAAATTCTCACCTTTTTTTCGAAAACTTTTAACTCATAGTTGATTGAAAAATAGCCACAACACAGATTTACATAGACATATACTTTTTTAGGGTTTTGGAAGTAAGTTAGTAAATGTAATAGCTGCAGGGGGTCCACCAGATCCAGAAAAATGTTTAAAGTGGTCTATGAGAAAAAAAAGTATGGGAACCTCTGACTTAGAAGAAGAAACGGTGTAGTTGGCCCATAGTCCTTCAGATAATTTGACTGGGCCGTAACCCTCCGCAAGGGTAGTTACGTATTGCCGGCTAGAGTCGTACAGTCAGAGAAAATTTATTCTTAAAAATACTATGTACAGTCGCTATTTACAAGAGATATGTGGATTTAACAGCTAGCCTAAAATTAATACTTCTACTCTTAGGATTTCGTCGTAGGTAACGTCTTTTGCTTGTGAAGTTTCGGCAGGAGGAATGTCTAATGGTTCGTACAATAAACGCAAGTCCATATCTTAGGGTCGGGACATTCAAGAGAGGGTGAAAGTCAATACCTTCCACTCTCTATAGGGTTTCTGGAAACTCGCTGGAGTTAATACCATCACCGCAGTGGAGTATCCCCAAGTCAGTACCTTAGGGACAGAAGAATCAGGAGGGTGCGAAAGTCAATACCTTTCGCATGCTAACGTATTTTTGGATATACGCTGAAGTCCATACCTTCAGCGCGGGGAAGTACCCTCTAGGACAGGGATGGCGAATCTTTTTTGATGTCCGTGCCACAAAGTCATAAAAATTCTTTCAAATAGGCAACGTACCCCAATAGCCGATTTTTGAAAATGTTGAAGGTCAAACGTGTTCAAATTGGAAGTTAGCTTCCCTATTTACCTAATTTGCAATGAAAATTTACCGTTTTTAATGGAGCAATAACCGTTTTATCAAAATAAATGTTAAACATTTGATCAAAATTGATGTTAAAATTTATTAATAGATGCACAGGAGACATTTCTGTCTTTCTTTGCGCTGCGGGAGAGAGCAGACCGAGTCAACGCTCGCAGATTTTACTAAAATAATTTTGTTTTTGTGCGTGCCATCAACGTTTTCAAACGTGGCATAGGTTTGTTATCCCTGCCCTATATGATTCAAGAAAGTACGAATGTCACTATCTTTCGCGTACTAATGGGTTCTGGATTTTCACTGAAGTCAATACCTTCAGCGCAGACAGGTTCATTCAAACAGGTCGATACTCTGGTGAACAGGGAGAGGGATAGTCGACAAGTCAGTCAACCAGTGAAGGATACCCACCGAGGCAATACCTCGCTAGAGTGCTTGCTACTATTCTTGGTAGTCCTTTTATATCTACACTGGCTTGACAAAAACAGCTTTGTATCGAACCATAGTCGTTACTTCTTCAGCACTGAATACCACCAAGTTAACAATCACCACAGCCTCCGTTGGGTATGTTTTCATTTCTCCTGTAATTCATATACAATATAGAGCTACTCCACGTATTTGTTTCATAGGTGATCTAGCTCAGGAACCTTGGCATACAACCACAATTTTTCCCTGCCAGATTTTTGAGCCCTTTTTGTTTTGTGTACCTCCACTTGTTTGTTCCACAGGTCAAATCTAAATATTTATTTCTCATCTTCATTAAATCTCACTTCCATAAAGTCTAACTGTCTTAAGGTTGATTTTTTTTAGTGAAGTCTATAAGGATGGTTTAAGTAGGGTAGATGTTGAATCATACCTACACCAGTTTGCTACTTTAGTAGTGAGCAGTTTCGACATCTACTTGAATTTTGTGCTGTCTATACCTGCTATTCAATGCTTTTTTGACAGTCTCATGGTCTCTCATGTGGAGTACTATCAAAAACTCCCTCTATGTCTAAAAACGAATATACAACAGTTTCTTGGTTGTTCTGGTGTCCTCTATCAGCTGTCGTAGTGCGGTTTCCGTAGATCATCTCGCCTGATAAGCATGCTCATGTGGGTGGAATGGCTCACCTCTTAGATTTCCTCAATATATTTGTCAATAGCGTTCTCCATTATTTTTACAAATGATGTTAGGTCTATTGATTTGCGGGATTTTACCAGCATTCTGTTTAAATATGACTATTACCCTTGTCCATGCTTCTGGTATGTTAGTTATGGAGGCGAGGTCACTAAATGGCGACATTCTCGAGCGCCTTCGAGACCTATCAAAATCCTCAAGGACCTCTGATAACAACGGTATATTAATCTGCCAGTTTGCTTGGGGGGGGGGGGTAGGCATATAAAGTAGTCAAAAATCCGAAAAAAAGGAAGGAAGCTCCCTTTAAAAAAACTGGCGATTTCGGCGTGTCGAAAATGCAAAAAAAAATTCTTTTGAAATACTCGAGCGCGTCAGATTTTTCTCGGTTTCCTGAAAGCATATTTTCTTAATCTGACAAAAATGTTGGTGGGTTCTCTTAATGTGACCGGAAAACGATTTTTTTTTCTTTCTTTCTTCCTGATAAAACGGGGAACTTAAAAATGACAATAAAGCGATAGATACAACCAACGTAAATGTAGATGAAATGTAGTACCTACAAATTGTATTATTTATTGTATTAAACATGAAATCATATAAAAATTGTATTATAATTGTATTGTTATGTATGACCTTAACATTTTTTCTCAATACAATTCATCTTCTTCTTCTTCACTGAAACTTTCATATTGTGGCTGAGT
Organism: Galerucella calmariensis; assembly: GCA_910591675.1. Classification (NCBI taxonomy): domain Eukaryota; kingdom Metazoa; phylum Arthropoda; class Insecta; order Coleoptera; family Chrysomelidae; genus Galerucella; species Galerucella calmariensis. The sequence goes on from CAJUYG010001079.1 coordinate 85,038, forward strand.
ACATTTCTCTTTTTTGCTTCAATTCTTTACTTCGTTTTGCTTACGGTACGTCCAAAAAACAATTTGAGGATCAACAAGCTATAGAATAATATAAATAAATGAAACTGTACATTGTGTACATGTTAATAATAATTTTGTATACAGATACGCGTAACTTTTTCCGAGTCAACGAAAATTGTCGAAAAGCTTTAGGAAAAAAATTTTGAGATATAATTTAATCATCGTTGTTTCATATTAATTTTTTTAACACCCTCCGTTTTCGAGATATATTCAAAAAACCGGGAGTTTGAGTTTTCATGATGCTTTAAGTCCAACAGTATTAACTTTGGACAAAAATGTAAAGAGACCTTTTTTGTGTAACATAAAATAACCTTTTTTTTTATTTAAACTTTTTTTTTTGTAAAATGTATCGTTCGCGACTTATATGCCGCAACGCGTTTTTCGGAAGACGAAATGGCTCCTCATGCGGAAATCGGCAGATTTTGTATTTTTAGTAACTTTCAGATTATATTCTTCAAAATAGAAAAATTAAAAATGGCGCTCGAGAATGTCGGATTAACGTTTTTTTTACAAGTTCGCGACCCTATAACTTGGCGGCGTCAAGGATTATCGTCAGATTAGTTAAATTTAGTCTCCAGACACTAAAATCAACCCCCAATATCTTAATCTGACGCGCTCGAGTATTTCAGACTATCGATTTTTTTTACTAATCTGTTCGTCTATCCTAGGCACGCGTCGCTACATATAGAGCTAATACTTTCCAAAGTTGTTCTATTAGGTCTAAGGTATCTCTCTATATTAAACTGCCATGCTCGAGTATTCCCGAAAAACCCCCTATTCGCCTCCCTAACTATGTAGACCAGCTTTAGCTCTAGTGGTTGACCTTCATCCTGTTCATCTGGAGCAATTCTGAGAAAACTCCATCAGCACCCGATGCCTTAAAGCGTTCATAGCACATTTTAGTATTCTGTTACAGAATGTGCATTGCTACTGAAGTGCAATCTTCTCCCTAATTTTTTGGTGTTTTTCTCGTCGGGTTTTTAGGCAGTCAGTGCATCGGAATTACATTACAGACATGATATAATACGTCATTTCACTTGTGTACCTAAAACATGTCCAAACATTAAAACACTCAACTCATCTAAAGACGAATTCGGTAAGGAGTTGACTGCATGTTTTGATAACAAGTATAGAAGCTTAGGATTTCGAGGGCAGGTTGAAATAATTAGATGTAAAGATGGAGGTCCCATCTATGAGATAGATACAGCAGACTGGATTTATGCGTAAGAACAATATATAGGTACTTGGCTTATAAATAGTTACGAAAAACCCGAGGTAGTTTTTGACAAATCCTAACCGGACAAATAACTTCAGAGTCAAAACGGCCATTTTTGCCTATATACTAGTGAATATAGAATTTAATCTCGCAGTAAATATCCGATTCAATTTTTTATTTTTATAAAGGCTTAAAATCACAAAATGCTGATAGATTTAGGTAGAGCCTCATGCGCCATCTTAAAGAGGCGATTTTGGCCGATATCTCAGGAACTTTACATTTTAAGGCAAAGGTTATTGGAACCATTATTGTAGACAATAAAATTTCGCACCTTTTTCCACAATGTAAGGATTCATCGATAACAAAACGAACAAGAAACTGGCAACGAAAGAAAAAACAGTTAGAAATGCGTGACTAAATCTTGCAATTAGAAACTCAGCAACTGTATCTTATGATGTAAGTTCTAGATTATGTCTTAACTACTAAGACATGCAATACTTACTTCGAAGCTTTAACATTTCTACATTCAGTTGAGCAAAAGAGACGACGAAAGAAATACCCCAATATCAACAAGTCGATTTTTGATAAACTTGAGCTGTTTGCCTGGATAAAACTTTGCTCCATAGGCCATAGCTAACATTTCTTTGTCGTAGTTTTGGTAATACAGATATTCTTAATAGTTTATAACGAGTAAATATAACAGAAATCATTGAAAACTGCAGATTTTTCAAAAAATGCGCTTATGATCGCTAAGCTAAGATGGCGGATTGTTATTTACTGTATTTATATTTAAAATAAGCAGAATCACAATTTTAAAGTGAAAGTAAGTGTTTTCTTTCGAATATCTGTATTCCATATGAATTTCTGAAATCATTATTTCAGTTATTCTTAGTGACTGTCATCATGTTTAATCGTAAATTGTTCATAATTGATGGTTTTATATGACGCTATTTTGCGGTAGATCGATTGTAGTGCTATCTAGCGGCACGTATTGAAAGTAGGTTCAAGGTAGAAAGCTGGGAAATAAACTGTAATTAGTGTACAGCTATCTACTTTTAACTCACTTAATAATGTCAATGTTGCCATGTTTCAATTATAAACTAACTAGATATTTCAGAGTTCCTGTAAAAAACCAAGACGCACACCTTAAATATGTTTGTGGTATTATGAATATTATGTTTTCGTGTACATTTTAAAATTATTAAGTTTATACATATTATATACTAGAAAAAAAGGTTTCTTACAATTGTGTACTTTATTTGTTTTAAGTTAAAAACATAAATATTCATTATTTGCCACACTTCTATTATGGACAAAGATAAGTAAGTGTCACAATGTTACCAGCGCGTGGCCCTTTTGGAAAACTGAAACCATGGTATTGCTGGTATTGTGACACTCACTTATCTTTCTCCATAATAGAAGTGTGGCGATTGGCGAACAATAAATAGATAATGTTCTCAACTTAAAACTTAAAACTCTTATTAATATCACAAATATATTTTAGGTGTGTCTTGGGTTTCCACAGGAACACTGAAATATCTATAGTTTGTTTATAATTGAAACATGGCAACATTGATCTTTTTAAGTGAGTAAAATGTAGATGGTGCCACATTAATTACTCTTAGTAGTTACCTATTTCTCTACCTCAGGCCTACTTTCGATAAGTGCCGCTAGATGGCACTACAATACGATCCACACGATCCACCACAGTATGGCGTCAGCTGAAACCATCAATTATTGTGATCAATTAAAAAGTCAGTCGTCGACTAAAAGCGAAAAAAGGTTATTGAGAGAGGTTTGTTCACTATTTGGAAAATTATTTAAAAACAATATTATTATAATTCGATTCTAATTAATATTATTCAAACGTTACTACTATTTGCAAAAATATTTTAATTAACATGAAAGTTAATTAGGGGCCATCCATAAATACGTCAAACGTTAATGGGGAGGGAAGGTATCACCGAAGAGGCATGGGCAAGGCAAGGGGCATGGGGAGTCAATAGTTTTGTGACGTCACATGTTAAAATTTAAAATACTAAAACGCCAAGTTTGGATGTGAATTAAAAACTTAAAAAATTAACGAACTTGATCTATATTTATTAATAATTTAGCATTCTCGCTATGAGACCATATGAGACTATCTCTCATGCACTTAATAATTAAGTTTTGTATCTTTAACTAATATAATTAATCGTTTAGTTCTTTTCTAATTATTATGTAATAAAAATAAGTGGAAAATGAAAATAGCTGTTTTCTCTCGATTATTTTTGAATACATGCATAAATTTAGAAAATATGTGACGTCACATCAGGAGGGGGGGTTATAAAATGTAACAACTTGTGACAAAGACGGGGGGAGGGGTTCAAAAGTCCTAAAATTCGTGTGACGTACTACTAGTAAATAGTATAATTGAAATAAAATATGTATAGTTTTGTCGTTAGACGTTCATTTGTTTCTTCCTTATCACATATTTAATATTTTTCAAACAAATTGGTTTTTGCATTGACCACCTACAAATAAGTTTGAGGTTCAACTTCAAGAGATCATCTATTACTCAAATGTGGTTGAAATCCAAACTAAGGGTAAATGAAACTCAAAGTCCAAACCACAACTTTAATATTGATATTGTCCTCCAAAAGAGCAAACCATATAGCTTAGCAACTAGTTTCGGTAAAATTTACCATCATCAGGCTATAAAAAGTTTGAGTTTGAGGTTATTATTTGTATATATAATAGGTACACTACCCTATTCAATTCATTGATCAGTTGCTCTTAACTTTAAAAAGCTCTTAAGTTTTTTACTTGTTGCACTGCTGCAACTTAAGCTTTACTTAGTAAAGAACTGCTTAACGCATTGCGGACATGGCAACACAGAAAATCTAGTAATTTATTAGTCACTCTTAGTTCATTGTCTGTCGGAGCATATAGATGTTTCTTCTTAGTCAACGGTATACTCTCTCAAACTTGTAAGGCGCTATAATAGTGTTATACTATTTTCTTGACATTTAAAAACATTGTGGTTCAATTTCCCAATAAATTAATGGAAAATAATAAGTTGAAACTTGTTTAACTTCCATAGAATTTATAGTGCAGAGTATAAGCGGTGTAGTGGTATAAGGCCATTACTTATAGAAGAGAATAATAATTCCAGTTTCTTCTTTTTTAACGACTATATAGTTTATTCAATATTTTTTCCAGCTCACAAAAAATAGTAGGAAAAAGATAGATGACGCATATGCACAAAAAATGTGATAAAAAGGCCTATACAATACCAATTTGTTACATGATTTAATTTCATATTCTAAATTTGACGCATACTCATTAATCATACATTCATGTATATTTTGTTGTTTTTAGAATTGTTTTCTTTCTATACATCAGCTTAGTTCTTGTTTGTACAGCTTACGATACCCTAAAAGGAAAAAATGAGACTACCCACTTGAAATTCAAAGAAACCTATGGTGAGTATAGTAATAAATTAGCAGGGATAAGTATGGTGACCTTCGTGGCTGCTTTATCTTTGGATCTCTTCCAAACTTTAATGTGGATGTGCCATACAACATTTTTCTCAGTAATTGTAGATAAAATTTCACACTACTTTAAATAGTTAGTGTTATGTCAGTTAACAATGCAATTTCTTCTTGACATATTGCATATTGTTGTGTCTGCTAGTTTAGTAGGTACTCCATGTTTTTTGGCGATGGCTCCTTGATGAGCTACATATTTGGCCTGTCTCATTCCCGACTCTTTGTTCTATCTTTTTCGAGAATGATTTTTTATCCGAGTAGTTACCTATTGGTTTCTTACACGCTAAGGACAGTATGTTCTGACTGCTCAACTCAAACGAGTTTTGAATTATATCTACTTGCAGCTGAATGCTTTACAGCCAAATACTGTTGGTGACTGATCTGGCATCGCTTTGAATGCAGACTCGATTAATATTATTCAATAAAAGAAGTCAAATAGATCAAGCTGAAGCTTAATTTTATCACCTCGCAATTTCATGGCGATCCTGCCAGCAAGACGTTTCTGATAGTGAATAAATGGAAGGGCAATGCATAATAGTATATTCTTCACCGAGTGTAGAATGATGGCTATTATTCACGCGGATGAAGTTTCCTAAGCGAGGGAGCGCAGCGAGTGAGTTCTGGAATCATCCAAGTGAATAATAGCCATTCTACACAAGTAAAAGACTATACTTTCTCCACGACTAAAAAGAAAAAATTTTCAGTGAGGATCGAACCTCGATCGTCCGCGCCATAGTCAGAAGCGATTTGCGTTCTTAGGTATTTGACGTTTTAAAGAGACGATTTGATTTATTCATTTCAATTCATTTTAGCGTGAATTCTGATAATAATAGAATGTTATTGGCTGACGATAGTGAATTCTTTTTATTATTCACTGGTGTGAAGAATTTATATCATTATGCAGCTAAATATGTAAAAATTATTTGTGCATTATTATTTAGTCGTGGAGAAAAAATATTATTTTTGAAGTTGATACTTCTTCAGGTGCGTTAGGCACTTTTGGTTAACCGTCACGCTTCGATGCAACACAATTAAAAATGAAGCGTACATTTATTTGCAAAAATTTCTATCTACCATGTGCGAAGATACAATTTGTGTAAGGGAATAATTGATTTCTTAAAATTCTCATTTACTGTGGGACTACGAGGAAAAATTCAAAGAGGGTTAATTTATTAGGACATATTTTCTCCCATCATAGGCGTATGATAAAATTTTTTTAAATGGGTTGATTTATATGTGAAAATTTCCATTTCCCAATAGGGAGTACCTTACAATTTTTAAAAGGGAAACATTTATTTGAAAAAATTTTATCTACCCTTTATGTGAGATACAATTTGTGTAATGATTGATTTGTAAAAATTCCCATAGGCGTATGATAAAATTTTTGAAAAAAGGTTCAATTTTTTTGTAAAATTTTTCATTTACCATGGAAGTGGGATAAAATTGATATAAGGGATTAATTTATTTGAACAAATTTCTCCCATGGGCGTACGATACATTTGTTAAAGGGGATTTATTTGTTCCAAGCTGTTGTTTATTCAATTCAATGACAGGGGAGGTATGGAACCTCTTTTATTTCCAGAATTTTGTTGAAAGCACTTTCAATGTTTACAAATTAATGTTGCCATGATTATCTCTTTGTTCTTCAACGACTTGCCAGACTGACACTCGTATTGGCACTCGTTTATTGGTTAATAATGTAATCTCTGTGGCTTCCTTTAAAATTTTTCATTGTAATTGTGGGAACCACAAATTGCCTTCTCTTTATATTTATGTAGGTATTCATTTTAGGAGGAAAAATAATTTTGGCATTTTCAATAAAAAACAATTGGAATAAATTGAATAGAGTTCCAGTAGGACCAACCTTCGAGAAACTACGTTCCGTGCAAGGTATAAGAGTGTGTATGTCAGTAGTAGTCATATTAGTGCACGTTGCACTGGGAATAGTTGCAGTACCCGTCGATAACCCTAAATATTTCGAAGATGTAAGTAAAACATATCAATTTCTTGTGCACAATTCTCCCTATTGTTAAAGAGCTTCAGGTAAACACAAATTGTTTTTGTTTTGTTCTGTTCTTTTGGTTGAATAGTCACTGCCATCACAATTTTACAACACCAAATTTTACTTATCTAATTTTTTTTTGTAGCTTTGCACCGAATTGATATTAGCCTAATTAGACTCCGTTTCACAAAAGGCCTAAGGATTTGACCGATATTGATGTTCAGATATTGTTATGTGCAGCTTCTTCGCGCATGTCACTGCAACTTCTAGACTTCTAGTGGGTTCTTCTTATGTGAAACGGATTCTTCTTATAGGTTTCTTTGTAATTTTAAAATGTTTTTAGAATAACGACAATCCGAATGCTTTTAACGATGCTCCAAAACGAGGTGTGTTTATTCTATCCTTTTTCTTCATGATATCTTCTTGGATGTTAATGATGTCTATATTAGCAATACAGGATAAGAAAGAAGAAATTGATTTTAGTTTCGTTCTAAAATGTATTGCCAAAAGATATCTTCGGTAGGTAGAGACGTTTTAAAGATTCAAACAATTCCATTATACCTATAAATCAGAGCGAGTACAATGCACAGTAGCATATCATTTCGAAAGTTCTTAAAAGTTACTTAAAATTGTAGCTTTATTGTTTATTTTTTTCAGGTTTCTTCCCACAATTGGTCTGATCGTAGGCTTTTACGCAACCTGGCTAAGACATATACCGTGGGGTCCATTTTTTTTCGGTTTGTGTGAGGAAAGTGAAAGATGTAGGGTAAATTGGTGGACGAATCTTTTATTTATACAAAACCATTACAACAAATATTATATGGTAAATATTGGCATTTAATTTACCCTACCAGTATTGTCAAGTTAGTAATTATTAACTTTGTACTTAGGCAAATTCATTCGCCATATCAAATTTCTAACAATTATTATTGAAAACATCCTAGACAGTAGTAAAAAGATCACTAATGTTTCCCAATTTATATGTTTGATATAATAGACTCTCTACACGAATAGACATTCCTCTTATTAGCTTCAACCGATCACAAGGAATACCATAAAAATTGGCAATTCCATGCTTCCCTTTTCAAAATGTTTCCTTGAAAACTTGGGAATTTGTGGGGTTACGAACTGTCGCGTTACGATAGGTATGTCTTGTCACTAGAATGAGTATGAATTAGTTCGTAGAGCAGGACTCCTAACAGGGCACTGCTGTATGAGGAAACACCTCCACAGCTTAGGAGTAGAGGAAAGTTCCCTATGTAGGGGTTGCGGCATGACTGACGAAACGTCAGTCAGTCCATGTTCTCTTAGAGTGTCCACACTGGGCTGTACTACGCAGGCTAATCTTCGGAGTCCCTGTTATGGCCCCTGGAGACACAAGCAGACATCCATTGAAAAAGGTTGTGGCCTTTATTTAAGGGCTCGGTTTCATGGATGTCTAGGTAGCAGGAATGGCACAATGGGCCAGCCAGTGGCCTCAGTGCCGGAACCTTGGCTTGAGTTGTCCAGGGCAAGGCTCGCCTGCACATTTAGTAGTAGTAGTAGTTCGTAGTAGAGCAATCACAAAAGCTTGGGAACTGGGCGACTCACGCGCAGTGAATAAAGACCGTTCGCAGTGAGGATCTGCGCATGAATCGTTCAGTTTCCAACCATTTGTGATAGCTCTACGAACAAGCCTTACATGTTTTGCACAGAAAAAAGTTGTAAAAACTTGAAATGTTGAAGTGAGTATTTAAATTAATGAAATCGAAGCAGCTGCAGTAAATTCAAGTCTGTGGAGTGACATTCACTGAGACATAAAACATCTACTTGTTATGGTCACTTTACCTCTTCCAGAAGCTGACATCGAGGCTGCTACTGTACAAGGTATAAAAAATGGAGGGAGATATATCCAAATCTTAATTGCAAGCACCATTCTTATTTAAGAATTGCAATGATAATAATAAGGTTATTTTCAATTTCTATAATTCAAAGCCGTTGTTAATAGAATCTTTGTAATTTAATTATTATTTTTTTTGTAATCAATCAACAATCAAATTCTCTAGTTGAAATAGTAATTGAAACATATTTTTTATTTTTGGATATTGTGCATTAATCTAAAACTGTAAAAAATAATGAACATTATACGTGTGTGGAATGCAACCTATTTCCAATCCTAGTAATGTAATTTACATAATATATTATGTGTATTAGCGATTTGCCTCAATATCTGACTGGGAAATTTGGAAAGAAGAAGAAGAAGAAAACTTTAACAAAGAAAAGTCAAGCAGATCACGAAATTAACACAATTGTCTTAACGAATGAAAATGAAAAGAAACTTTAGTCATTTTTTTGTTGTTATGTTTAAAATTCATTTTTCTATTTTAGTGCTATATCATTAGCTGGTATTTAGCTGTGGAAATGCAGTATTACATAATCACATTATCTATCCTATTGTTGATTCTTCGGAAAAACATGAGTATTCGTTGTACTTTAGGAGTTCTTCTTGCAGTAAATTTGACTTTTGCTTTCTTAGATCATTGGAGGCACGGCTATTTCTCAACCTCAGCCGGAAAGCCAGAGTAGGTATAATTTTATTGACTGAAAAGCAAATTTGCTAGTAACTGAGTACACAGAGTGCCGCTAGATATCTCGAGAGACGCAAAATAATGAATCGAGAAATCGTCAAGAGCAATAAGAAATGTACCAAAAATAATTTTTTTTAGGGAAATTTATAGATTAATTTTTAACGGAAAACCTCAATGGCATGACCATTTTGCCAGTTATCACGGTAACGCTACTGGATATATCATAGGGTTAGGTTTTGGATATATCTCACATAAAAATGGAAATAACATTTTTTTTGATAAACAAGTAAGTATAGTACATTCAATAGCATTTTTGGTTTCCGACATCGTTTGTGACGTATATCCGAGTTTTCGGTATGTCGTTTATTTTATTTGCTATTTTGATATAGAGCCAACTTTAAATTTGATAAATAAAATCATCAGGATCGTATTCAGCCAAATTCGAAGAGGCTATGAAATTAATAATTACCAGCTTCTTTTTCTAACTGAAAATACTTGTGAACTTTTAAAATGCTTATGTTTTTACGTGTATCTTGGCATATTTTTGTATTATTTGAATAAATATAACAATAAGAATAATATTCACTTTTCATTCATAAAAAATGACCGTAAACAGTACAGACCTGACGAGAACTGTCAGTGGGACATTAGAAAAAACGTAAGACACATTGCCGCTACGAAAGGTACGTCTGCATCCTGTTTTGAATGATGTAATTTCTCCCGATAGGTCGCGCTTGCGCATAATCTAAACATCAACCAATCAAAGTCAAAGTCAAAGATTAATGTTTGTAATACATTTAAAGGGTTCATTATTGTGATATTTTGATTAAGATTAAACAAGGACTTTTTTCCATTTCTTCCAACCTAACGTGTTAGAAGGACATCAACAATCGATGAAGCACACCAAAAAGGTTATTATATGAACTCTAAATGATATTTATAATATACATCTAGCATTTTATAATTAGCCATTTTAAATTATTTATTTTAGTGGAAAAAAGTTCTTTGGGCCATTGTTACTCCCACACTATTAACATTAATATTTAATGTTCCATTATTTTACAACGTTGATGCAACACCTGTCCACTCAGCTTTATGGGTTGTACTAGCAAGATTGATTTTCTCCTTCGCTATGGGACTACTAATTTTAGGTCTCTCAGAAGGATTGGGAGGTAAGAAATAGTAGCATTGACAGACCGAAAGTACGACCTTCTCACCCATGTCGAAAGTGGAAGTGAACATAATTTTATATTTTCAAATTGTGAAAGCATAGTTTCTATGTCTAAACATTTTATTTTTGCTAGTTATTTTGTTCACATTAGACAAGATGGCAGTTGCTAAGAATCACTGAAATAAAATATTGATTTGAATTAATAAATAAGATGTACTGCAAGCGCCAAACGTGACGGCGAGCGATCGCGCAGGCTTAGACTCTCCCAACTAAATTACCTTTGGATTACGATAAGCCCCTTGACGGTCAGTGTCGAAAATAACTATTCAGACAATGCCAAAAGGCCAACAGAATTGGAGGACAACCAATGATACGCCTCTGTACAGAGCATCTCTATGTCTTGCAAGAGCTGTAGCCATCACGTATGGCGCTTGCAGTAGATAGATTTACTTTGACTACATTATATATTTCACAATGTTAGTAGGAAGCAAGGTACAAAATGAATAAAATTTGACAAAATAAAATAAATGGAAAAGTGGAATGGGCCACTAATCTAAAAATCAGCTAACTTTTGATGCTGTAATCTGCTTAAAAAAACACTAAAATATTGTAACGTTTATTCTAATTTATATTTACAATTAATTTATATTTACAGATTTATATTCAAATACAGTCCTTATTTAATAATTTATATAATACACTAAACACACACTAACTATAATTTATATGAGAGTCACTTAATAAACACTTTATCGAGGCGCGATTGCTTTCTTTCAGTATCAACACTAACTGATTAACTAACCCCGCTGCGATGCTCGTCGCCTATTTATACTCGCACGTATGTAGCTCTAAAAACCTCTCGAAGTTCTGGTGGATGCGCTGGGTTTTTCTAGATGTTACGTATTCCAGAAAACTCTCGAAAATAAGGCGGAGGAGCCATAGTCGTATCATATAGGAATTTCACTGGGGGCACTAATTGAGCACATTAATGTAGCAGCTCGCGCAGCCCCCTCCTCAAGAGACAGTTCCTCCTGGAACTAACTAGGAAACTGAAACGAGATGACTGTATCGGCAACTGGTTCCCTTGTTACATTTTCCAGTTGCATGGAAGTAACATGCGACCGTCTTCTCTGTTGGCTGTGTCTCCCGTGCTTGGCCGCAGACTAGTACCTGCACTTCGGTGTCTCGGAAGATTACTTCTACCATGTTACGGATTATTCGCCAATCTAAATGCCTACATTCAATCTTGCCCCCTAAAGCTTCGTAATGCTTCCCAGACATCCTCGTACGTTGGTCTTTCGTCGAATGTGTTTCTCGTTACTAGGTGGGCATTGTAGCGGGAGCCATCTTGCAGCTTCAGAGCTTTACCTGGTACTGGTAACCGGTCTTGCAAACGTCGGGCGCCACTCTTCTTTATGAACAGAGATGCCAGTCCGCGTGCATCGGTTACGCTGACAGGGATGTTTATTGCCAGTGAGTATTCCTCTGGAACGGTAAGCATGTCTTGTCGTCTCTCAGTGGTGACGCCGAATCTTGCTTTTCCGGTACCACCATAAGCACCCATGAACTCTACAAAAGCAGGATCAGCTACTTCCTGAAGCTGGTTTACTTCCTCATCGTGGTCACCCTCGAATGGCGCTAATCGGTTACGGTGTACCACCTTTGGCTTTCCGTTTGGGATCTTGCTGATACGATAGATGACATCGTTGATTCGTTTCTTCACGAGGTACGGACCGTCCCAAGCTTTCTGCAACTTTGGAGAAAAACCCTTTTATCTTCTTGGGTTATGCAGCCAGACTTTGTCTCCTTCGTGGAAACCTCCTTCTGTAGCTTGCGTATCGTATCTTTTCTTCATCCTATCGCTAGCGATCTGGAGATTCGATCAAACCAGCTCGTGTACGTCGTCCATTCTTTTTCTCAGCTGGGTCACGTAATCTTCACCAGCTATGTCTTCTCCGGGTCGGCATCCAAATTCAAGGTCGCAGGGTAATCTCATTTCGCGTCCGAACAGAACTTTTGCTGGTGTTTGGCCGGTAGACTCACTGATGGCGGATCTGTAGGCCATCGCAAATAGCGAGAGATATTGGTCCCAATCTCGCTGATGGTGAGATACTACTTTAGACAGGTATTTGCCAAGAGTTCTGTTCATTCGCTCTACCATTCCGTCCGACTGTGGATGCAAAGCCGTAGTTCTCGTTTCCTTGATGCCGAGCTTTTCACAAACTTCCTGGAACAGCTGGCTTTCGAAGTTTCTGCCCTGGTCGCTGTGTATTTCCAGGGGCACTCCATATCGGCAAATGAACTCATTCAAAAGCACGTCGGCAACAATTGCGGCTTCTTGGTTTGGAATGGCATACGCTTCTACCCATTTTGTGAAATAATCCAACACCACCAAAATGTACCTGCTGCCATTTTCTGTCGGTGGAAACGGTCCGGCAATGTCCAGAGCAATGCGTTCAAAAGGGCTTCCGACATTGTACTGCTTCATAGGAGCCTTTCTTCTTCCTTGTGGTCCATTGGTCGTAGCACAGGTAGTGCATTTCTTACACCAGTCCTTCACATCTTCGGAACTGTGCATCCAATAAAACCGTTCTCGCACTTTCAGGAGGGTCTTCTTCACACCTAGATGTCCTCCTGACGGACTGTCGTGTAATTTCCGCAGTACTGCTGCTACCCTTGTTCTTGGAATCACCAACTGTCTTCTACTTTCGGAACCTTCATCGTTCTCGATTACTAGCTGTAGTAAACCGTTTTCCAGAACCAGCGAGTCCCAGTGGGCCCAATACGATTTCATCGTTGGCGAGTACCTTGAAATCTCCTGCCAAGTAGGTCGACAGTTTTCCTTTTTCCAATGTCGGATTTTCTTCAAGTCGGGATAGTTCTCTTGTTCCTCTTCCAACTTTTCCGGTGACCATTCGTGGCTGGTCACCGTGGTTCTTCGAATGACAGCTTCCTTAGCTTCTGTTTTGGTGCAGTGAGAGCACTCTGCTGGGCAAGGTCTTCTAGAGAGTGAGTCTGCATTTCTGTGGCTTATTCCGGCTCTATGCTCAATGGTGAAATTATATTCTTGGAGCCGCTCGATCCATCTGGCGATTTGACCTTCAGGGTTCTTAAATTGCATAAGCCACTTAAGTGCGGCATGATCGGTTCTAATCACAAATTTCTTTCCATACAGATACTGATAGAAGTGCTCCACGGACTTCACTACTACTAGGAGCTCTCTTCTTGTGACGCAGTAGTTTTGTTCTGGTTTGGAAAGAGCTTTACTAAAATATCCCAGAACTTTCTCTTGTCCTCTTTGAACCTGTGATAGCACTCCTCCAATTCCAAAATTGCTAGCATCAGTATCTAGTATGAATTCTCCCTCTGGTAGTGGATAGCCGAGTATAGGTGCAGTAGTCAAGTGCTTTTTCAAGGTTTCGAACGAAGTTTGACAGTCTTCGTCCCAGCGAAACTCCCTTGCTTCCTCTGTAAGTCGTGTCAAGGGTTTAGCGATATCTGCAAATTTCTTTATAAATCGCCTGTAGTATGTACAGAGTCCAAGGAAGCTTCTAACTTGGTGCTTGTCGGTGGGTCTTGGCCACTTTCGTACGGTAGCAGCTTTTTCTTCGTCTACAGCTACACCATCCTTGCTGACTACATGGCCTAGATAATTGACTTTGTTTTGAAATAGTTGACATTTCTTGAGGTTGAGCATCAGTTGGGCAGCTTGCAACCTTCTGAGGACACCTTCCAAATTCTTTCGATGTTCTTCGAACGTCCTTACCAAGACTATGATGTCATCAAGGTACACTAAGCATGTCTTCCAGGACAACCCTCGCAATACGTTTTCCATCAGTCTTTCGAACGTTGCGGGGGCATTGCACAGCCCAAATGGCATAACGGTGAAATGCCATAGTCCAGATCCGGTGGTAAACGCTGTCTTTTCTTTATCGGCTGGATCCATTTCTACCTGCCAATATCCAGACTTCAGGTCCAAGGTAGAAAACAATCTGCTACCGGCCAGCGTATCCAGAGTATCGTCGATTCTCGGTAGAGTATAGCTATCTTTCTTCGTAACATTGTTCAATTGCCGGTAGTCCACGCAAAACCTCGTGGTTCCATCCTTCTCCTTCACCAGAACTACCGGAGAGACCCAAGGGCTGGTAGAAGGTTCTATTACCTTGTCCTCTTCCATCTGGCGAACAATTCTCTCCGCTTCCTCTCTTTTGGCCTGTGGTAGCCGTCGAGCCGATTGTCTTATCGGTTTAGCGTCACCGGTGTCAATTTTGTGTTTGACAGCAGATGTTCTTCCTGTCTTTCCTCCTTTTGGTACAAAAAGAGATCGGTATTCTATCAAGAGTTCTCTAATTTTTTTCTTCTCTTGCGGGCTAAGGGATTGTCCAGCCACTGCTATCATTTGTTCAAATTTATTGTTGGCATCATTGGAAGTTGTTGTTTGATGAATTATTGACGCCACTGGTACGCAAGTTCCAATTTTGGTCTCCTTCTTTATAGTTATGGGAGGGTCATTTACATTTATAATGCGTACAGGTATTTCTTCGGCAGCCATGACTAACCCTTTTCCTATAAGGATTCCTCGACCAACCTCTTTATCAAGATTCCATGGTTCCATCATGACCGGTGTTCCTCCTTCGACGGTTCCTTGTAGCCTTGCCACAGTGAAAAATTCACTCCTTGTGGGTACAACTATATCCTCCTGTACGGCTATCTGAACAGTCTTATCCTCGTGTGGGTGAGGGAATACTTCCTCAGAACCTACTCTAATCACTCGGTTCTTGAAATCTAGCTGGTAGCCATGTAGGTTCTTAATGTCCATTCCGAGTATTATGTCCTCTTCGATATCAGTGACAACGACAGTGTGGGTGAACTTCTCTGCGCCAATTCCCAATTGCACCGGTAGTTCCCCATGGACATTGGCGCTTTCACCTGTCCTGAGTCGCAGTCTCGTCGGTAAAAGTCTTTTCCTGGTGTTGACAGTCTCGGGGCGAATAAAAGTCCTCGTTGTTCCAGTGTCCACCAATAGTGTATACTTCCTACCATTAACTTCACCATCCACGTATACACTATCATCGCGACATTTCAGAGAGGCTATTACAATGAGAGGGTCTTTGGAAGGTCTTCGGGTTGAAACTGCCCTCTGAAGGTCGACCCTTCCTAGTTTTCCTGCTGGGCGTCTTTGTTTGTAGCAGTTTTCGGTCGCTTGCACGAACTGCGTACGTGTCCCATTTCTCCACAATTCCAGCATCTCACAGCTTTCGATTTTCCATTTGAGATGCTTTCCATCATGTTGACAAGCTGGTCAAGCTTGTTCTCCACTTCTTCGTCTGCTACAGCCCTCACCTTGCCGTATACTCCGGAAGCCTGTGTAGCTGCTTCGTACTCCAAGGCTGCAGAGAGTACGTTGACCAGTGTCTTGTGCCGAGCGAAGCGTAGAGTTCTCTGCATTTCATGGTCACGAACTCCGTCGATGAATGTCTGTACCCCTAAACATTCCGTGACATTCTCCGGTGCCGATGGATAGGCAAACCGCACCAACCTCGCAATGTCTGCTTCGAATTCCTGCAGAGTTTCGTCGCGTTTTTGTTAGCGATTTTTCAGCTGCGACTGGTACAGATGCTCCAAGTGTTCCAGGCCATATCTCATGTTCAATCGCTTTTTGAGTTGTTCAAAATCTTCGGTCTCTTCCACTGGAATGGTCTGGAGGATATCCATGGCGTCTCCTCTAAGAGCAAGAGTTAAATTCAACGCTTTTTCTTTCTCACTCCAGTTGTTTGCCTTTGATGCCGCCTCGAATTGCTTAAGATAGTTCGGCCATGAAGTTTTACCATCGAATGTTGGCAGTTTCACTCGGCTGTTAATATCGTTTTCCCTTTTCGGTCTCTGCCAGTTCGTCGTTGTTCGGGGCTTGCCTAGTTGTAATATCCGGGTTATTACTAGTCTTCTTTTCGATTTCTTTGATTTTTTGTTTCATTTCTTGCTCCATGCTTTTAATCTTTTTTTCCATAGCAGAAATTTCATTTTTCATGTCCGCTGAAAGTTTACTTTCCATGGATGAAATTTCGTTTTTTATATCCGACATTTTATTTTCCATATCTGTCGAAATTTTATTTTCCATGTCCGAAATTTTGTTTTCCATATCCGCCGAAAGTTTACTTTCCATGGATGAAATTTCGTTTTTTATATCCGTCGAAATTTTACTTTCCATGGATGAAATTTCGTTTTTTATATCCGACATTTTGTTTTCCATCGAAGACATTTTATTTTGCATATCCGTCGAAATTTTATTTTCCATGGATGAAATTTCGTTTTTTATGGAAGAGGTTATAGAGGCGGACGCTCCGTCGGTGAATTCAAACGTTTCCGGGTCCAATCCATTGTTAATCATAGCATTCTTCAGTCGTTCCACTAACGCTGACTTGGCCCCACTTGTGTCCAATTCGTAATCCTCCAACTCTCTTCGGAGCACTGAAACTTTTAATTCACGATGTTTCGCCGCCATCTTCCTGTATATTTATTTTTCAATCCCACTTCTGACTCCAATGTAACGTTTATTCTAATTTATATTTACAATTAATTTATATTTACAGATTTATATTCAAATATAGTCCTTATTTAATAATTTATATAATACACTAAACATGCACACACTAACTATAATTTATATGAGAGTCACTTAATAAAGACTTTATCGAGGCGCGATTGCTTTCTTTCAGTATCAACACTAACTGACTAACTAACCCCGCTGCGATGCTCGTCGCCTATTTATACTCGCACGTATGTAGCTCTAGAAACCTCTCGAAGTTCTGGTTAATGCGCTGGGTTTTTCTAGATGTTACGTATTCCAGAAAACTCTCGAAAATAAGGCGGAGGAGCCATAGTCGTATCATATGGGAATTTCACTGGGGGCACTAATTGAGCACATTAATGCAGCAGCTCGCGTAACAATATATGATGAAGTTACGGTACTGCTGGAGTTTATCCTAATGAGAGGTCTAGCTGGAAGAGTTAGAAGAAGAAATATTAAATGAAAGTTTTATTACTTTTTTAGGTATAGTCAGATCGATTTTAAACTGGAGTCCTTTATACGTACTAGGAAAATTATCATACTGTGTGTATGTAGGGCACTTGGTAATACAGCATATTAGAATAGGAGTTATGAGATCCCCCCAACATATCAGTTATTATACAATGGTAAGATATTCAATTTGTTTGAAATTAGTTTTTGAAGTAAAAACTTCTTCAGCTGCATTTAGCGATTTTTACGTAGAAGCAAATGTAACGATAACATTTTATAAATTGATTTGTATTTTCTCTCCTGCCAAAAGCTGAAAATTGTTTTCTCATACAGGGTCTGAAAGTGTTATATATCAATAAATGAATTTGAATAAATGATATAAGATTAATTAATTAATTTTTGTTTTATTTCTTTCAGTTGACGACACTTAGTTTAGATACAGTACTAAGTTTTTTGGCAGCATTGTGGTTATGTTTATTTTTTGAAATGCCATCCAATGAGCTTACGAATTTCTTATTTGTTTCAAGGAAAAAACAAGTGGAAAAAAAAGACAAATAAATATTGTTACTTATATTGTTGATAAAAATGAATAAAGAATATCTTTTACGAGCTATATTTTTTTCAGCAAAAAATTCTTTCAGATGAAATATCTTAATGACATGTCCGTGGTTACATATAAAAATGAGCGTTCGTAGATCTCGAAAAAGCGTTTGATACTGTACCTAGGGAAAAAGTATGGAAGGGGCTGAAAGAAAAGGGAATACACAAACAAATAGTTGGAATTATTTAAGATATATATGAAACAAACATAAATTTTATCATAAAAAACAACATGAAATCAGCAGGATTTAGAAACAACATTAAGACAAGGAGGGGGACTGAGCCCAACACTACTTAATATACATATGGACAGTATTATTAAAAAAAGCGAACAGAAGGTAAAGAAAATGTTCGTTGGGTATAAAAATTTAGAAAGAGTAGAGATATTGTAGCCGAAGGAGTTTCTACAGATGATGTGGTGCTAATGGCAAGAAGTGAAAACCGATTACAAGAAAACCTTAACATATGGAAAGATGTTATGGAGGAAAAAGGCATGAAAACATTCCTTATAATAGGAAATCAGAAGTTCAACAAAGAAATTAAAATAGATAATGTACAAATAGAACAAGTAAAAGAATTCAAATACTTAGGAATATCTTTTGACGAAACAGGAAAACAAGATGCAGAAATAAATGAAAGAATAGAGAAAACAATTAAGCTATACTATATCGTGAACCAAAAATTTATAAACAAAAAAGAAATCACCAAAGAGACAAAAGTAAGAGTGTATAATACAATATATCGACCAGTTTTAACTTCTGGGTGCGAATCTTGGACTCTTAGAAGTAAACAAAAAAGCAAAATACAGGCAACTGAAATGAAATTCTTCAGAACATTTTGAACAGCAGGAAAGGGCAAAATTAGAAACACAAAAATAAAAGATGAATTAGGTGTCCAACCCGTACTAAAATTTATAGAACAAAGACAACTCAGCTGGTGGGGACATATTCAGAGAATGTATAACAATAGACAAGTTAAAAGGATATATGAGGCAAAAATACAAATAGAAAGAAAAAAAGGAAGACCAAGGCAAACATGGAATACAATAGTGGGTAATAGGTATACTAAGAGAGAGAGGTGAATCATGGGAAGAGTCGAGAACATTGGCAAGAAGCAGGAAAGAATGGAAAAATTTTATATACGAGAATTAAATGCAAACCCGACACCTTACGGTATAAGGGTATATGATTATATATATATAATAATTTACTCCTGACAATCAAAATGTTATTTATGAAACCAGTGGAGTAATAAATATTATAATTCTGTCGTGAAATATGTTATTCATTGATATATTTGATAATTATTAAAAGAGTAGTAAAAGTTGAAACAATTAACATTTAAACAGTCACTTTAAAATGTTGCTAATTAACATTTTTTGTTATAGCTGATAAATATTGAGTATCTTCTGTAAGTTGCTTGTGGCATTACTTATTATTTTTTCTTTTATTCTTTTGGGAATCAAACCACAATAATGTTTTTTATTTTTTATTTCGACGTTTCGGTAGCGTTCCAGCTACCGTTGTCAAGATTAACTAGTAAAAAAATTAATAAAATAATTTTTGGTCCCTATCTGACCCAACGACAACTAGACAATCAATAATATTTTGAAGTTTAAGACTACAAATCTTTGTTGTCAAATTTTATTAAGGTCCATTCATAGTATATCACACCTCTGATAAAATGTGAAATAAAATATTTTATTTCATGACATTCTATCGACATGATAGTCTACTAGAATCTTCAAAAAATTGCATAATATCAGATATCTTGTGAATGCGACAAATTCTATTTAGGTGAAACATCTAGACCTAGACCATTGAAAGTCCGAATAAGTGAACATAAAAAATACATCAAAGATAGGGAGTTCTTTAAGTCAGGTATTTGTAAACATGCTTGGGAAGAGGGGCATAATTCATAATTCATAATTCAATGGGATTCGACAAAAATAATATTGAAAGAGCCCAATAATAAAAGACGGAAAATCAAAGAAAGTGTTTTAATACAACTAAATGCAGATAAATGTGTAGCTAGTATTTCAGCCGAATGTAGTCAAATTTGGTTACCAATGTTAGAAAGAGAAATTTCCAATAATCAATTACCTGCGTTATCAGGATAGCATCATAAGTTTTTATCCAGGTTTTCTTATGATTTATCATTGGAATAGTTGTTAATCGATACACACTTCAATACACAAAATCACCAAACTGAGTTATACATGTTTTGAAAACAAAAATGATCATACACAAAAAAGTAACAACAAACGCGTTTTACTAACAACATTTCCAAAATAAGCTAAAAAAAGCGCTATCCCAATAAAAACCGTTCCTGGAACGTGCACTTCACTGGATTCCATTTCTAGTAGACTATCATGTCGATAGAATGTCATGGAATGAAATATTTTATTTCACATTTTACCAGAGGTGTGATCTCTATGAATGGACCTCAATAAAATTTTACAACAAAGTTTTGTAGTCTTAAACTTCAAAATATTATTGATTGTCTAGCTGTCATATTTTTTCGTTGTGTCAGATAGGGACCAAAAATTATTTTATTCATTTTTTTACTAGTTAATCTTGACAACGGTAGCTGGAACGCTACCGAAACGTCGAAATAAAAAATAAAAAACATTATTGTGGTTTGATTCCCAAAAGAATAAGAGAAAAAAAAATTGAGTAATTGTAATCCAAAATAAAATTTTTTTACGATCTCGTATTTGAAGAATATTTTATAACTTTTTTGTTGAATTTTATATAAGGCGCTACTAGTAACAATCGAGTTTCGTAAGATTACTAAAGAATATGGCATTGAATGCAAAGAAAAATGGTGATAGATGTTATCCTAGATTTTTGTTCCAGTTTACAATTACATTGCTTAGAATAATGCTGTTTGACTAGTTTAAAGTGAATTTTCAACAATGTTTTTACTAAATCTTATTATAATCGTAATTTTACAAGTATTTAGGTGTTTTGGAATATCGGGTAAGTGTACTTAAAATATTTTTAAGGGTTCCTAGCAAATACCAAACGAATCATTCGTTATCGGCATTTGTAATTTGAATTTGAGAAAGATATATAATATTTTAACAATACTTCTTTCGTCATCAGAAGTGAGGATTAAACCCTAATTATCTAGATGCAGAGGTGGCGAAAAAATCAGTTAAATATTTAAATATTTTACCATGAAGGAACAACAGTTTTCGTACGCAAACTTTTTTCGTCCGCTCTGCAAAAGATTTGTTCATGTTACAATTTATTTGGCTAATAATTGATTTATGCGTAACTTTATGGATGCACTGTATAGCATTAGTTACTCAATTATTATATTAGTAGACTATAATACTATCAGAATGTTATTAAAGTTAAAAAAAATATTTCTTTATTCACAATAATTGTATCAAAGTTAAACTTAATTTTTTTTTCAAGTTTCCGTTAGGATAGGGACAAAGTTTAAAAAAATACAATTACTCATGATAACGGTTAGGACAATACCAAAACGTTGAAATAGAAAATACACTGTAGGCCTATATATAGTATAGGAGTACATTTTTTAATTGAAAATATTTTTTTCTATTTAGGGCGATTTATTTTCTTTTCGCAGGGCTAATAACCTAACATGTCCTTAACATGACTGTACAACAACTTTCTTGAATTCACCACCTCTGCGTATACTTCATAAATCGAGAACATTCGCGATAAGCCATTGTATGGCCTGGTACGTTTCCAGAACAGTCTGGATATTACCTGCGAAAAAACCTTTCTAGAAAGGTCGCATTCATAGTTTGCGACAGGACCGGCTTCTGAATCAGTGAGTTCGTAACATTATGAATGTGGCCACCTAACAGCCCAAAATTAAATCCGGTTTATTATTCAATTAGGGGAATTTTCGAACAAAATTTGTATAAGGGATAACAGTTTGAAACAATCGAGCAGCTCAAAGAAAGAATGCAGTTTGTTTGGAACAATTTTGAACAGGGTGCAATAAATGGGGCTATCAATTTATGGCGCAGACGACTTCAAGAAGTGGTAAACAATAATGTTATTCATAATATTTAACTCTAAGTTTTAAAGTTACTAAACTGTTTTCATAAATGTGTTATTTGTTAAAATGGTATTACGCGAGTCCGGTAATTTCGGAAAATTTCCTTATTACTGAAGTTTCTGGATAGTTTATCTACAGAAAAAGCATATTAGTACATATCTTCTGTATGTTCCTTGTGGTATATTATTCATTCTTTTTTTAATTTCTTGGGAAATTAAACCACAATATTTTTAAATTCTTTATTTCAACGTTTCGGTAGCGTTCCAGCTACCGTTGTCAAGAAAAAATAAGTAGAAATTAATTTTTATCCCTAACTGACACAACAGAAAAAATTTGACAACTAGTTGTCAAATAGGGATAAAAATTAATTTCTACTTATTTTTTCTTGACAACGGTAGCTGGAACGCTACCGAAACGTTGAAATAAAGAATTTAAAAATATTGTGGTTTAATTTCCCAAGAAATTAAAAAAAGAACATATTAATACAATTTCAGCTAAAACAGTTTTAATTTACAACGAGCTCAAATGCACTGTTATATAATTTTTTTTATAAGTCCGACCCTGTACATTATTTTTGCTTCCAAATTCACAGTCATGTTGAGAACATGTTAGGTTATTAGCCCAGCAAAAAGAAAATAAATCACCCAAAAAAAAAATGTTTCAATTAAAAAATGTACTCCTTTATTTCGGCCCACAGTGTAGAATATTCTATACGTAATTACGCCAAATGATTTACTGGTTCAACTTAGTTTTAATCGTTTCTCGGGATGCGAAAGAAGTGTCTATAGTTTTTATTATTTTGTAAGCATTTTTGACTGTGGAAGTTAACAGCAAAAAGCCAAAATTTTGAACTGAACAATTTTCTTTTTTTAAAAGCAAAAACATATTCCAAAAAAAAAACGAAATTTTCTGTTTTTTTTAGTTCTAGGTCCTATAGTTTAGAAGATAAGGTGTAGGTTGGTCAAATTCCATTTATTTTCAAATAACTCCAATTCTATTTATTTTAAAATAAAAAAAAATGTATATTTTGTTTTCAGTAGTAATAGCCCAAGGACATTGATAATTGTTCGGAAAAATCTTATGACTGATTTAGAAAGCTTGTTGCTTGGTTACAGACAGACGCCGTAGGCGGAGGTCTGTTGAAAACAACCCTTTCATATGATATATCAAACGGAGCTATTTGCAAAACTTTTCCTATTAATTCATAATTTTCCCCCAAAACGAGAACCCCATATTTAAAATTTTATTAATTTACGTCGCACGTCTATGTTTGCATCCTATGAACCAGAGGCCAAACTTTTTTGTCGGAGACCCCTTGGCATGTTTTTTGGTTTTTAGCAGACCCCCTACTTAGCTAATATTGATTTCTTGGAAATTTCTAACTATGTATAGTGAAGTTTTTAAGACATGTTAAGTTTTATACATTTATTAATTGAATTAAAACTACTCAAAATAAAATTTTGTATCTGTTAAAATAGATGTAACATAAAATAAACTGTGCAATATTTGAATGTTTGTAGTGGGAAGTATGAACCTTATGCTTTAATAATAAATTATCAACATTTGGCGTTAATTTTGTAAGGTTATTCTTAAATCTCCTGGGCCAATGATGTCCAGTCTGCTTCTTTTTTTCGTTAGGAGATTGTTAACAGCGCTAAAGCCCCTTTCCACTAGGTATAACGATGGAAAGGAAATTCAAAATTTCCTCATAGGTACTTTTATGAATTATGTAATATGTCTTTATATTATAATATAGTATAATTTGTGTAAATGGGTACTATCAGTGTATGTTAAGATCCACTATCGTGTACCCCCATTTTCATTTCATAGGCCCCCAAACATTTCTTTTCGTCGCAGGTTGTCATAGACCCCTGGGGGTCGATATAGACCACTTTTAGTCTATATTATCGACTCACATGCGAAATTCCACCTTAATCTGTACTGCAAATTCCAAGCAATTTGGCTGTGACAGACAAACAAGTCATTCTATAATCCACGAAGATTTATTTTATTTTACTTTTTCAAAATAAAAGCAATATAAACTGAACTCCCTCGATAAAAATAACTTGCTTACTTTCAGATACAGACTATGCCGCTATGCCAAAATTGTTCCATTTAGATGATTTTGAGGATTGTATGTTATTTGAAGACAAAGCTCTCTATTGCACCTTCACCTACGAATTAGAGCCAATTTCCCTGAAAAATAGCTCAAACATTTGGCTTCTAGTACAAGTACGTAATAGTTTGCAGCAATATTAATATTTGAACAATAAATAAATGCAGAAAAATTAGCTACAGGTATTTGTTTTTATTTATGCCTAAACTAAAATTAAGAGATATTTTTTAGAATATTAGTTCAAGTCCAAGAAATTACAGACACGATCGTTTGAGACACGGAATATGTGTACCAACATCTTGCAACAATTTAGGTGATAATTCCAAAAATATTTCCATACAAGAAACAATAAATTTATGTTATAACAAAAAATATGAACGCTTTGGATTAAAAGGCAATGTAATGGATTTAAATTGTGATACAAATATTTCTGCAAATAATTATGATCACTATGATATTGTTATAGGGTACGTATAATTATTTATTCTTTGCCAGTTGAAATAAGACTGATTTCCAAATTTCAACTTTTTTTGGATTTGCCTCCGTGGCATGGTAGTCTGAAAAACTTGGTTTAGGTTAGGTGTCATTGAAGGGAATTCTTCTTAGCACTAAACAGAAAACAATTAAATATTTTACTGGCAAATGCAAAATATTCATTTGAAAATAGAGATATGGTACATCCATTCCAGAAAAATGTAATCAAACCCATGCCAAGTCATTTGAATGTGTTAAAATTACAATCCTGCCTTCATACTACATATAAGAAATTCAAGCGGAACCACACATTCCGAAAGCTTGGGAAAAACCCCAAGTATATCTCAATTGGAAATTCTCAATATTGATCAAGGATATAGAGGGCAAAATATTATCATTATGTCAGATAGTCAAGCTGCCATTAAAGCACTTAGCACTTGTGTGATCATTTCCAGCATGTTGTGGGAAAGTCTAAGCAAACTAAATGAACTAGACGGGAGCAATATAGTCACCTTTCTGTAAATTTCAGGACACACTTGAATAGAAGGAAATGGAATAGCAGATGAACTAGCATGGGGAGGGCCAGAACCCTTTTGCGGTATCAGCTGCAATGTAATATTGGAATAAATAGTCAAAGTAGAAAAAAATAGAAGATCTGACCATTGAAAATATATAGTAGGGTTTAGACAATCAAAGATTATGCTGGGTGACTACAACCAGTTGAGATCTAATCAATGCACAAGTCAAAGTAAAACTGCACTAATAGGGGAATAAGAAGGTAGATTCTGTGGCATGAAAGAAGAAGAGGGATATTTACCTAAGTTATGCCTACATGTATCCTAAAGTTCCTTCGGGAAATTGGCCTAAACGAGCTACTTAAGTTCGTTTCAAAGAAGTTGATAGCACAGAGCGCCAGGTGTCTCAAAATTGTATCTCTTATTTATATTATACAATGCATCTGGACTAAGAAGAAGGAAATTGAGACCAGGCCACCCGGTAATCTGAGATGAATATCTTTATAGCTGAGTACACATGACTAGAAAGTCAAGAAAACATTGTTGTATTCTGTGTAAATTTTTTTTTTAAATTGCAAAGCGCTTTCGGCTATTAAGCCATCTTCAGTGCTATATCTGCAAGTAAGTAATAATAGTTGGAAAATTTTAAAAAAGAAACTAGTAAAGAATTACTTACCCGTCAGATATGATACAAGAAACCTAATTAAATGTCGACAACACATTAAGGTCACAATGATAAAATTACATTAAATTTAAAATTTAAAATTATCCCCTGATTAGGGTTAAACTGTCTTCATATTTTGAACATTTTTAATTTTAATTATAATCTTCAGCTACTATACGAACACGTGTTAGTAGACCGGAAATCGAAGTGACACTACTTCAATTTAAAACTAACAAATAACAAATGACAATTCAAGTGGACACAAAGCTCAAGCTATCCAACATGAGCATAAAAATAAAATTATTGTAAATCAAGTGATCTGGTAATGTCCCAAAACGAATATGTAAATTTCCTAAATAAATTATAAATAAATAAATTTGATATATTAAGGTCTAATGAGAACCCATCAAATCATAAGATGCCGAAAAAGATTAAGGGTCTAATGAGAACCCATTGCTAAATCTAATTCAAAATAGAAAACTCACGAATAGGTCAAGAGAGATTCCAAAAGCAAATAAATTAATTTAATATTATAAAATATTTGTGTAAATCAATGAAAGTAATTATCTGAGCATAATTCCAAATAACAAATTTTAATGAATAAACATTGTAATCTGGTAGCCTCTCAAAATCAAAAACCAGTCATCTAAACAAAGAAAACAGATTTGATTTTAAATTCGAATGAGAACCTATTATTCAAATCTGATTCCAAAAACAAAAAAGATATTATGGGTCTAATGAGAACCAGTTACCAAATCTAATTCAAATAGATAACCAATCAATAGTCAGAAGAAACTCCAAACACAATAACCATTCAAAGAATGAAGTATGTAAAATCAAATTCCAGCAATTATTAATAACAAAAATCTATTTAAATATAAAGTAAACTATTAGTCAAATTATGTATCTAATGATATCCCAAAACCAATGTAAGTCATTTTCATTGAGAAAGATCTGATTTAGAGTTTGTTCATTAAAATTTGTTATTTGGAATTATGCTCAGATAATTACTTTTTTAATAATTTTAAATTAATTTATTTACTTTTGGAATTTCTCTTGACCTATTTGCGAGTTTTCTATTTTGAATTATATTTAGCAATGGGTTCTCATTAGACCCTTAATCTTTTTCGGCATCTTATGATTTGATGGGTTCTCATTAGACCTTAATATATCAAATTCATTTATTTATAATTTATTTAGGAAATTTACATATTTGTTTTGGGACATTACCAGATCACTTGATTTACAATAATTTTGTTTTTATGCTCAGGTTGGATAGCTTGAGTTCTGTGTCCACTTGAATAGTCATTTGTTAGTTTTAAATTGAAGTAGTGTCACTTCGATTTCCGGTCTACTAACACGTGTTCGTGTAGTAGCTGAAGATTATAATTAAAATTAAAAATGTTCAAAATATGAAGACAGTTTAACCCCAATCAGGGTATAATTTTAAATTTTAAATTTAATGTAATTTTATCATTGTGACGTTAATGTGTTGTAGACATTTAATTAGGTTTCTTGTATCATATCTGACGAGTAAGTAATTCTTTACTAATTTCTTTTTCAAAATTTTCCAACTATTATTACTTACTTTCAGGTATAGCACTGAAGATGGCTTAATAGCCGAAAGCGCTTTGCAATTTTAAATAAAAATAATTTTTACACAGAATACAACAATGTTTTCTTGACACTCGGTAATCGGCTAAATAAAAATAGGTAATAAAATGCAAATGAAGCATACGCAGTGAACCAAACGGTCTATAGTCGTAGAACAGGGTTATGGTTTATTTATGATTTTTGCTTAACGTTTATTATAATTAATATTATAATGAAAATACAAACTAATTATGCACTAAGATTTATATACAGAAAAATCTGAAGAAACGTCTTGTCCTAAGTTACCTAATAATTAACGGTTTGATCTCTGTACTTTCGTCGATTAAGTCGTCAAGTTGCCATATTTTCCCCTCCTCAGCTATAACATGTTTTTTGCCAGTTTTCGGCAGTCACATTCGCCAATGAGTCCATCGAAAGTTGCAGCACTTCTTGAAGTTTAAAAAAACCTTTGACTTGTGCTTCTTGTACTACTAGTCTCTGAGACTTACTGCAAGAACTAATTAAAAGTAAGGGGCACAATAGATCTTTTAAGTTTCAGTGAATGTCACCCCATTCTCAGTGTGGAATAGAAATAGAAATAAAAATTTTTAACTGTATTCAACCGATTCGAAAATAAAAAGCATTCTAATTTTCTTTCAGGATAATTTTTACGTCTTATATTTTGGTAGTTTTATTATCATCTACTTATGAAGGCATTTGTAGATATCAAAAAAAGGAAAACTATGAAAAAATTATTAACACTACAGGTAAAAAGTATATTTCAAAAATTGGGATTAAGTAAACAACTTTTAATATATCTTCTATATGTTCCTAGTGGTGTAATCATTATTCTTTTTGTTAATTTTTTGGGAAATCAATATTTTAAAAAGCAATATATTGTTATTATATCTTTTTACATATAATTCGGAAGTAATTGTTACACCAAATGACCATTAGAATTTTTTAGGTGGCAAAATAATTTCTGCTTTTTCTATACCAAGGAATTGGCATCGTTTAAAATCCCATAGTAAAAATCCTGATGCAGAAAAACTTAAATCAATACAAGGAATGCGATTTTACAATTTAATTTGTGTAATTTTGGCTCATACAATCATGGTAACTTTTGCAGGGCCAGTGGCTAATACTCAGTATACAGAACAAGTAAGTTCTCACAATTTTTAGCGTTTATTCCACAAAAACAAAGACTGGGAGAATTAAAATATTCAAAAATAACAACTAACATTAAACTGGATAATTTTATAATTTTCAGATGACTGGGAAACCTCTCAATATGTTTTTGGCTAACGGAAACTACGTAGTCCAAACATTTTTCCTAATATCAGGCTGGTTACTCAGTTTTCATTTTTTCGATATGATGAAAGATAAAAAAAGATTAAATTTAAAGTACCTTTCGGCGGCTTTCATTAACAGATATATCAGGTACGTAGAAAATAATATAACTTGACAAAGAAACGACTAGAAAGTGTCTAACAAAGAGTAAACGAAGTTGTGGCTTTTTCAAAAATTAAAACGGGTCACAATAACTTCATAGTAAAAAAATCCATTACTCTCTGTAATTCCAATAAGACCTCACTGGTACTTCACAATCACGTATACCTTTCCTCCCTTCACTCTGTGGGGGGTGCAAGGGATGTCCTTCTCTCTATAAGGGGTAGCTCTGGTGGCTATATTCTCTTGTCCCTCTTGTTCAATGTGATTGTGCTTTGGCGTTTAACCTGCTCTGTGGAAACAGACCTTAGCATGAGTGTTCCTTCGTCTTCTTTTGGAACTAACCCCTCAGGAGTCCACGAACTTCCTTTCACAGGAATGCTAGGCCTCCTGTGTTTTTGCGTTAGTTTTTATTTATCAATTGTTTTGTACGTGTGGGTGTTCAGTTTCCGTCTTGTTACGAACATTTACTGCATACCTACGCACACGGTTTTTGTTAGTACGAGTACGCATATGCCTGCCTTGATGTGCCTACACGCACCCGTGTGCATAGGTTTCGTGTTCTTCGTGTTTTTTATGGGGTTTTGTCGTAGTTAGCTTCTTATGGGTGGTCCTCTAGCCGTTTTTCAGGTCTAATGTGTTTCCTGTAGTCTTCTGTTGCATATCTTGTCAGGTATCTCTGTGTTCGAAAGAGATCTGAGCTCTTCAAATAGCTTTCTGACTCTTGCGTCCATTCTTTGTTTTTAAGTCGTTGTAAATGTCTTCATTTCTGATAAACCAGAGAGCATTATTTAGAATCTGCCTGATCGAGATGTTTTGTCACTGCTACATCCCAATGCTACCGTTGCTTAAGTTAGTATTGTAATTATGAGACTTCTTATGAAAGTTAGTTTTGTCTTCAAGCCCAATTTGCTTCTTCTGTCGAGTACTCAGCATAGTCTGGCCCTGGCTTGTTTTGTTTTAGCTACCATTGTGCTAACGTTTTCGTTGAATGTCTTATCACTCCTAGATAATTTTCTTCATCCCTCTTCTCCGTCTATTTCAATGTTTTCCTCAGGTCAATCAGTAAATCAACTGAGAAAAGACG
>CAJUYG010001080.1:0-25505 GCA_910591675.1 Galerucella calmariensis
ATATATATATATATGAGTAATCTAACGAGAAGACGTGTTGGGCGAATTTAGTGTCCCAACAACATTGGAGACGAGCTTGAAGCAACCGGCACATGGAAGGAAAATTGATTTTTCTGTAAGTTCATTTCATGTCATACATAGGTTCGTACAGAAATTTCTCTTCAGATTATTCTGAAAATTCTGGAAAAGTAATCCAATTCCGACTCACATGTATCAGATTTTTTTTCTCTCAACTGATTTCAATTTTAAGAATTCTCTATAAAACTAGGTAAAAATGGCAATTCCAGTATTAAAGGAAGAATTCCTAGATATATGGTACCCGAATTTCACAGTGATACCCAATCATTACCAAGATTTATTGAAATTTTCGAAAAACTTGTTACTTAATTTTATAACACGACAGATATACCTACATGATTTCCAGAACGAATATCTGATGTCAAGTATATTGTCAAAAATTAAAAAATTAAAGGTAATGCAGCAGTGAATATTTTGTCCTGTATAATTACTAAATGGTCAGATTTGAAGAGTGCTTTACTTAACACATATTCTGATCAGAGAGACATTCACACCTTGAACATAGAAATAGTTAATTTGAGACAAGGAAATGACTCACCATTTAATTATTATAATAAAGTTCAGCACTTATTAAATCTTCAAATTTCACAATTGAAAGCACATGCTAGTGGAACGGAAATATTGTATTTATCTGTATCTATTCGCAATTTTGCACTAAGGGTATTTTTACGAGGCCTAAGAGAGCCTCTGGGTTCACTTATGCGAACGAAAAACCCGCCAGATTTAAATTCAGCTTTGAATATGCTAACTAATGATTTTCAAACAAATATTGAACTTCTAATCACGTCTAAAGGTAGATTTGGGTCAAGGAATAATGTTTTCGGAAATAATAATGTAAATAACAAACCTTTGCAACTTACTAACTATGAACGACCCAAATTTAATTCTTATAATGAACAAAAACCAAAGTATCAAGTAGAAACTATTAAGTCTATAAATAAAAATAAAAAAAACAGCAAAAATTACTCCTAGACACGGAAATATCGCAGATGATGTTCATTTATCTAACATCAAACGACCTAGAAAAAATCCTTATGTTTTTATGTCAGATTCCTCGCAGTCGGACAAGGAATGATAATAAAATATATTACACATAATCTAGGGATTTTGCCGATGCTATTAGGACCGGCAAATTTACAAAAAGGTCAACACACTTTTATTCACTTTTATGATATAACTTCTTAAATCGAAGAATTAAGTAATTTAGAATTGCAATATGAACATTTACAGTCTTTTTATGCTAACGATTCATTATTTATCAAATCAGAAACAGATAACTATGAAAGTATGATTAACTACACTAGAATTTTAATTGAAGAAAAATTTGAAAATTTCAATATTCACACTGGAATCGACAGAAATAGAAGAGGACTTATAAATGGCCTTGGCAGTATTTTCGAAACAATAACCGGTTACTTAGATGCCGAAAAACTACTTTATTAAAAAATATTGTTGATTTTCAATTAAATTTTGAAAAAATCATTCACCTTGAAGATTTACTTAATCAAGTGTTACTGATTTATATGTCAATATTAGATGTTATACAAGAAATCGAAAATTCACTGACGTCTGTAAATTGAAGACATTGCATCCAAGCATTATACAATCGCAAGAATTACTTAAAGGACTAGAGAAAATTTCAAGTCACTATAAAGAGCAACTACCTTTTGAATTTTTTTTTTTATTTAAGAAAAATAAAGCGCATCAACCCTTTAGGTTATTAGCGCTACCAAATGAACAATAGATATTTAAATATGAAGTAGTACTACAGTAAAGATATAATAAAAAAAACAATTTTGGTAATAAATTAAACTTTGTGTAGATACTGAATAGCACGTAGATAAGCTACCAAGTTTTCCATATTGTACTCTTCTCCTAGCAAGTGATACATAGTAGGTGGAGTGTTAAATGCAATTCTTTGCTGTGAATACTGCGGACAATCTATTAATACATGCCTGTCTGTTAAAGGGCATTGACACACTGTACAACGGGGTTGTTCAGATTTAGTCATTAAATGTTCATGGGAAAATCGGGTGTGACCTATTCTTAGACGGGTCAGAATAACTTGTTCTTTCCTGGTTTCTGGAACGGCCTTCCACGGTTTAACTCTTCTTTTCACGTCCCTAAGTTTATCGTTAGATTGAGACCACTGGTGTTGCCAAGCGTTATTAACCGATGTCTTGATAAATATTTTCATGTCTGTCATCATAGCTCTCGTGACTTCGATGGCACTAGGATTCTGAATTGCAGTTTTGGCTGCTGCATCAGCTCGCTCATTTCCCTCTATTTCTGTATGTGAAGGTACCCATAGTAACTGTACGACTGCTCCTGAATTGTATAGCTGGGATAATTGCTGCTTAATAAGTTTTAGTAATGGGTTTGATGGATATGTCTGGCGCAAACTTTCAATTGAGTTCAATGAATCAGTTACTATGAGCAGGTGTTTTACATTTTCTCTATTGGCATGGACTAGTGCTTGAAATATCGCATAAAGTTCTCCAGTTAGAATGCTTGTAATATAGGGTAGTCTAAATTTGATTATCACATTTGGAGTTACAAGTGCTGCTCCAACTCCAGTATCCGTTTTGGAGGCATCTGTGTAGATATGAGTATATTGTTGTAAATAAGATATTTTCTCATGGAATTTTCCTCTAATTAGGGTATGGTTTGTTTCGTTCTTATCAAAACTTGTTAACGATGTATCACATATTGGTAATTTTATTATCCATGGAGGAGGGGAGGGAATGAATTGGGGGATTGCTTGAGGAATAGATATATGTAGTAGGTTAAGGTATCTGTTAATTCTTTCGTAAAGTGGTGGATCTGTTCTTTTCCTTTTTTTATATTCATCCGAATAACGATTGGAGAGGGTGTTGTCATAAACTGGATGATTGGGATTTGCAGATATACTGATCGCGTAAGAGAGACTAAGGTAAATCCGTCGGAGGTGGAGGGGAATTTCGGAGGCTTCACTGAGAAGGCTCTCGGTAGGGCTTGATCGAAATGCGCCCAGGCAAATTCTGATCGCAGTATTCTGGACTGGATTTAAAAGATTCAGTACTGTTTTTTTCGCTGACGAGTATGCTACGCATCCGTAATCAAGACGTGATCTAATTAGTGAACGATATATACGTATTAATGACTTTGAATCAGCGCCCCAATTCCTATTAGATAATATTTTAAGCAGATTGGAACTTTTATGAGTTTTACAAATCAGGTCATTAATGTGAGTTTTCCAAGTCAGCTTGTAATCCCAAAGCATACCTAGATATTTTATATGATCATCAAAATTCAAATTATTGTTGTATAACTTCAGTATAGGGGTGTAGAAAAATGGGTTTTTGGAAAAAATTATGCATTTCGTTTTCTCTGTGGAGAATTGGAGTCCTGTAGACTCAGACCAAATTTCGAGATGTCGAATATGTTGCTGCATGACCGACGTCATGTAGTTTATATTTTTACCCTTAATATATAAAACTAAATCATCTGCGTATAGTTTCCCTTTCAGTGGTTTATCAAGTTCATTCAAAATATCGTTAATTGCGATTAAAAAAAGTGTTACGCTTATTATCGAACCTTGAGGAGTGCCATTTTCTGGTTCTTTGCTATTCGAGAAATGCCCGTTCAATTTTACACGAAATGATCGCTTATATAAATAGTTTTTAATGAACGCAAGCATATTTCCATTTATTCCCCAATCGACTGATTTTAATGAAATTTTATGCTTCCAAGCTGTATCGTATGCACGTTTGATGTCAAAAAATACGGCCAGAACTTTTTGCTTGTTAAGGAATGCTTCATGAATGTCAGATTCTAAGTCTATCATATTGTCAATTGTTGAACGTCCTTTTCTAAAACCATTCTGTTCTCTGTTTAGTAAGGAGTTGGACTCTAGGAACCAAATAAGTCGGTTATTAATTATTTTTTCCAATAATTTGCAGACACAAGAGGTAACGGAGATAGGCCTATAAGATTTAGCTTCATTTTTGGGGCAGTTTGGTTTTAAGATCGGTACTATTGTTGCTTCCTTCCAAGTATCCGGGAGTTGTTGTTGGAACCAGTGAAAGTTGAAAATATTTAATAAGAATATTGAAGCTTGCTTGGATAGGTTCTTTATGAATGCTGATGGAATATTATCTGGACCGGGGCTACTATCTTTGATCTTTTTTAGGGCTTCGTAGTACTCATCCAACGAAATAGGAGTGTTAAGTGGAGAATTATTATTGGAATCGATACAAATGGGATTGAGTTTTCCAGTGAGATTTTTATACTCCAGGAATTTAATGTCATAATTGGCATTACTGGAAAATTGTTCAAAGGTGTTTGCTAGTGTATCGGAAATTTCCTGAGTACTCGTTAGATCTTGTCCACGTTCTGTCAGTATGTTGATATTAAAATTAGAGTAACTACCAGATATTCGTCTAATTCTATTCCAAATTTCTGCGGGGGGGGGTAGAGATGTTTATACGAGATACAAAGTTGATCCAAGACTCTTTCTTAGATCTTTTTATTATGTAACGCGCTCTGGCTCTGAGATTTTTGAATTGTTGTTGATTTTGTGTGGTATTATGTTTTTTATACTTATTAAACGCCTGTTTACTCAATTTTATCGCATCTTCACATGCATTATTCCACCATGGTACGGTAGAACCATTGTGGAAGGGAGATGATTTTCCTATTGCTATATCTGCGGCTTTTGTGATAATGGATATAAATTTATTTAATAATTCGCTATTGTCGACTTCGTTGAAATTAGTTTGATTTAAAAGGTTATCTACAATACTTGTATACAATGACCAATTTGCAGTTTTTAACTTCCATTTACTACTAGGGTGATGTGATGTCTGGTTGTATCGGATATTTGTTATAATTATGGGAAAATGGTCACTTCCGTGAAGATCTGAGAGTACGTTCCAACTAAGGTTAAGTGCTGTAGTAGAATCGGAAAAGCTTAAATCAATGTGTGACAAATTACCATTATAAATGTTGAAGCGTGTGGGACGGCCATCGTTTAGGAGTGATAAGTTATTTTGTTCAATAGCGTCGTATATTATTTGACCGCGTTGGTCAGTGTAGGGACAACCCCAAAAAACATTATATCCGTTGAAATCTCCGACAATTACTCTAGGAAGAGGAATCTGATTAATAAGATTGGTTAAGCTCTCAATGTTAATATCCTTATTGGAAGGGAGATATGTATTACAAATATTTAATTTGGTTATGCCTTGTATCCGAACTGCAATTGCTTCTAAATTAGTTACTAATGGAATTGAGCATGATTCTATATCTTTTTTAACATAAATTGATACGCCGCCGCTGGCTCGTCCACAATTTTGTCTATTACGAAAAAAGCCGTTGAAATTTTTAGGAGAATAAGTCTTATCACTGGTGAAGTTTGTTTCTTGTAAACATAATATTGCTGGGTTTTGCTCTGATATTAAAATTTCTAGCATTTCTAGATGTGAGTATACACCGTTGATGTTCCATTGTACTATATTATTGAACGCGATGAAAAAATAAAATTTAAAATAATTGATATTCAATAAGTTTCCTGCGATGAATCGCTTTCAGTGTCAGTAGTTTCAGGATTACAAACATGCTTACATTTTTTTCGGATTTTAGTGCATCTGGTTTTAATACTACGATCAGAAAGATGTGGGTGTATTTCCTCAAGCATTTTACTCAATGCTGGCAAGTCATCGGTATAATTTTTGGCGATCAGTTCGGGATTGGGGGAACCATAGCAGTTATCAAATAGATCGATAAGTTGGTCAAAGTTGAGAGGAAAACGAGAGGCGTGATCGTCGATAAAAGACTTAGTGGGCTTAAGTAGTTCTAGTGTGGGTTTTTTATGTTTGGTTTTTTTTGGGGGCTGGGAAATGGGTTTCACAAATTGAGGCTCTGTATCATTGTCAATTTCTGGAGAATGTCGATCTGAAGATTTCCTTTTTACTTGATTCGAAATGAGTGGTTCAGATAATTGTTGAGTTGGATTAATGGGAGGTGTTGGATGTGATACAGTACTAATTTGCTGAGAGTTTGATAATGTTTTAGGTTCTGGTAGCAATGTTGATGAAGTAGTGCTTTGAGTAACAGTAGTTGGGGCAATAGGTCCAGTTGGAGTAGTAGAGATCACTGTGCATTGAGATGCTATGTGACCAGGCTGTTTACATTTAAAACAAGACATTCCGTCGATGGACATGAAAATACGGTGGGGTGTGTTCTCATGGGTGACTAGGAATGAATCTGGGAGATTTGTATCATCTTGTAGAGGAGTCGAGTATACTTGACGTCGAAAACTACCAATATGACCATATTCCGTTTTAGAAAAACCCGCTCTTACGGGACTTACAGGAGATAACAAATTGAAGCCCATATTTTTTAACGCTGCCTCTAATGTCTCATCGGAAATGGAGTGATAAACATTTGATAGTAAAATGCGACTGGATGGGGTAATCAATCTTCTTGCTGGAATAATTTCATTATTTATAGATATTTTACCATCTTTAGTTAAATATTCTTCTAGGATAGATTTACTTGATAAGTATATGCAAATTCGGTTGTTTGAAATTCTTGATGCAAACGTTATATTTTTTGGTTGAACTTTAGGACCTAGTGCATAAACATATTCTTCTAATTTAACTCCGTCTAAAGATGGAAATATGAGGGCCAGTGCTTTTGGAGGATAAACTTTTTTAGATGCTGCTAGTGAGTAGGTAGGTTGAGAGATGGGGTGAGTTATAGTTTGAGTACTTCTGTAGTCAGAAGACTCAGCCGTTTCTACATTCATGATTGTTGAAGGTATGTTAATTGACATTGTTTAAATGCGGTCCTGTTCGCTATTGAACAGTCCGGTGATAAAAACCGGCTGCCCAAGCGATAAGATAATTGAAAAATATTCTATCTGTTAGAGTTTCTGTGTTGATTCAAGTTCACAATCAGGTTATGGAGAAGAAAAAACATAACTCACTGGTTGTCCTTAAAGTTGATAATGTTATTGATACACTTACACAAACTAAATACAAATTTGAATAAATGTCCACCACTAAATTATTAAAACAACAGGAGCTGATATCAAAACACCAGTACGGTATAGGTATCCTTTTGAATTAAAATACGGAAACCTTTTAAAATTTGAATCAATTATGAAAGTAAATTGTAAGATAGATAAAAATGTCATCCGGTATTTTCTCTCAATTCCCATTAATTATTAAAAACAGTTTGAACTTTATAAACTAATACCCATACCTACAAAATATGAGTCAGGGTTTGTAACTATAATTCCGAACTCAAAGTATATTTTAAACTCTGGAGAAAATGCTGTGCAGTGTCTGAATAATATGTGTATACCAGACAAAATCTTCCAGTGTGCAAGCGATTTGCCTTCCAATACACCAATATAGTGTGAAAAGCAAATTACAACCAACAAAAAATCAGACGACTGTGAATATTTGGAATAAGAAATTTCAGAAAGTCACATACAAGCGGTTCCAGAAATCAATCAATTTTTAACAGTTTTTCCAAGGGAAGAAGTACTAAGCATTCACTGCCGAGAGCAAATCGAGACAAAGACAAACGATGGAATTTCTCTAATAGAAACAGGAGACCGTAAAATGAAATTTCATCAGCAAGAACTAGAACATCAAGAAAAAACCTTTGGGAAACCTCTCGTTATCGATAAGCCGCACTTAGTTTTAGAAAAACCCAACATTCCAAGAATGACGATTAGATTAAGAAATCTCAACTTAAAAGAAATTCCTCAAAATCAAGTTGCACCTATAATTCAAGAAAATGTTAAGTTATTTAATCCAAGCTTCTGGACCATTGTTTTGTACGTCTTAGCCATCTATATAACTGGTTATTTCATCATCAGAAGACTTCAAATCCAAAAATAATAAATCTTCTAGGCAGGAAACGGAAGACAGCTCCAAAGAAGAGAGAATTAATCTTTCGCATAAGGCTTCTTTCTAAGGGGTGAGGTGTTAAACTGTCAATAGCTCTTAGCTTGCTAGATTATAACCTGTCACCATAGAACTTTGAACCGGATAGTGTAATAATTGTACCTTAGACTGTTTACTCTGCATTTTTATTACTCCATTCAACTTTGTATTTTCACCTTACCTTACGGCCTTTCGTAATTCAAGTTATATGATGCGCATCAATCGCTAGGATTATTGGCGCTCAACAAGAATATACAACAGATTAACACTAGCTACAGAAGTGCAACATGGTATTTACCTAGATCCGATCACATTCTGAATTTAATGTGTAATAAAAGTAGATCGTCAAATTTCATTTAATATTTGAACATTAACTGAGGCACATCGCAGTTTTCACAAAGTGCCTCTCCTATTTTATCGGGGATGTCGGGAGCTTGTCTCTGTAGCCGGAACTTTTCACATTCCTATATATAGTACGTGGCTTACCGGCAGAGGCTGATTGCAGCTGTCGCACACTGGAGCCGTGGAATGGGACATAATATAGTCATGAGAGAATCTTGTATGTCCAATTCTAAGGCGCGAGAAGATCATTTGCAACCTCCTTTCATCGGGAGTAATCTCTAGGAGCTCACGTATTTCTTTTTCTGCGGAGCTTAGAGTTTGATTCAGTCCAACGGTCTTGCCAGTATTTATAGACTGTATGCTTGATGAAGTTTTTTGCATCCAAAACAGAAGCCTTTGAAACTGTGAGAGAATCGAGGTTCTGGATTGCTCCCCTTGGTTTTGTGTCTGCCTGTTCGTTCCCGGGAATTGCAACGTGAGAGGATACCCACATGAATTTGACAGATTTCTGGGCCTCTTGTAGCTTCATTTTCATATATTTGTACGAGGGGGTTTGTGGGATGAATGTGCTGGATACTATCAAAGAAGCTTAGAGAGTCAGTAATTATTGAAAACTGCTGGAAATCCACATTACTCGCGAAAGGCAACGCTTGGTAAATTGCATATAATGCACCAGTGAAGACGCTCGCAATGGGAGGTAATCCGATTTCAATAGTCTCGGTAGGTGCAATAAAGGAGACGCCTTCTCCATTTTCTATCTTGGAAGCGTCTGAATACAATGGGGCATATTGGTATAGCTGGGAGATTTTTTCATGGAATATGTTTATATCACTGTTTCATTTGTTGCATTTTGGTTTACTTCAGTAGTAGAGACGTGTCATAGAATGGGTATTTTGATAACCATGGTGGTGAGATATCACCTAATTAGTTTTGAAAATAGCTCGAATAATTTTTCGAAATTCGTAATGAAATCACTTGGTATATAACTTGTCGACTTATGGAGCTGTATGCTCTCTGGATACCTTAATGATGTGAGGTCTACAGGGTTTAATCCTGGAAACGTATAGTCCAATCGACAAATTGGTTAGCTTATTTTTGACGCTTTCCTTCAGTCTATCGTCATAACAAGATAGTTGTCACCTGCTATATTATGTTAAGGAAGTAGATGTTTCTCGATTTTCTGCGCCTAGGCGATATCACTGTTTTAATGCTGTTTTTTCAGCAATTCATGTGCGAAACAATATGCAGGAAAATTAATTATGCAGTTAGAACCAAAACTAATACGCAAACCAAAAAAAACTTATCGCATTGCTAAGGCTTCATTATTGTTAAATGGGCAGCTGAGAGTATTCTATGTCTGACTCCTTTTCCAGAAGGTAAAAGGTAGCAAAATAGCTGATTGGAATGTTCAACAACTCCCTAATGAGGTATCAAGATGTATATTTTTGAACTCAGGAAAATATTATTCTTGAATTGAAAAAACAATGGAATTAATTCCAATAATAATTCAAAATGGACACAAATGAACATTTTTGCCCAGAGGGCTGTAAAAATAAC
This sequence comes from Galerucella calmariensis, assembly GCA_910591675.1. Taxonomy (NCBI): domain Eukaryota; kingdom Metazoa; phylum Arthropoda; class Insecta; order Coleoptera; family Chrysomelidae; genus Galerucella; species Galerucella calmariensis. The sequence goes on from CAJUYG010001080.1 coordinate 9,918, forward strand.
AGATGGCACACAACTTACTTGCTGAGAAAGTTACATGTATCAATATGTAACCCTCCGTATGGGTATTTACGTATTGCCGGATACAGTCAGAGAGAGGATTCCAATATAAAATTAAAGTTTATTCTTAAATATACTATATTCAATCACTATTCACAAAAAGGTATGTGGGTTTAACGGCAGATTTGAAATGAAGGCTTCTATTCCTGGAATTTCGTCGAGGGCGACGTCTTCTGTTTGTGAAACTACGACCAGCGGAGTGTCTATCAGTTCGTACAGTAAACGCAATGGAATATCCCTAAGTCAATACTTTAGGGACGGGAACTTCGGAGTAGAACGAAAGTCAGTACCTTTCGTACATAAACGGTTCAGGATTTTCACTGAAGTCAATACCTTCAGCGCGGACAGGTTAATTCAGACAGGTCAATACCCTGCTGTACGAGGAGAGGGATGGTCGACAAGTCAGTACCTTGCCAACCGGAGAAAGGAAGCCCACCTAGTCAATACTTCGCTAGACTGACTGCTACGATTCTCGTTCGTCCTTTTATTTCTACACTGGCTTGGTAAAAACAGCTTTGTATCGATCCATAGTCATTTCTAAAATGATGTTTTAGGGAAATATCTTTACAAATATTATATTCAAAAATAAAATATAATATACTTTTTACATTTCTAATTAATGGGTGCTTGTTTTTGACATTTTTAAAGTGTGATTTCCAATCAATATCATTTAATCGCGTCTACATTAAACTCATCACTCATTTATTTCAACCGATTTGCATACACAAGGAAAAGAAAAGTGAGCGAGGAGTTTACAGATACATGACTTATTGATTTGCTTAAATAGAGTCTTCTGCAACAATTGTCACATTCAAATAAAGCTTGTTATCAATAGATGTCAAGTATCATACTCTTATTAAGCCTCCCAAATTTCAAAATTACTTTCCGAAGACTAGACCATTTGCTGAGAACATACAAATGCTTCTCGCGCTTTATGCTCCGATAAACAATGAATTACAATTCCAAGTTAAACGGGTCTGGAATATCTTCACGATATTACCAACCATTCCGTTTTATAATCAAGAGGGACATCACTTGTATCTCGACTTCGGCGTATTTGCACTTCATCTGACTTGTATTGTATTATGTTTCAAAATCACGTGAAAAATAATGTACCAATATGCAGATACCTCTCTGCGTTTTTAGTGTTGCTGATTGTTCGCACGTCTCTGATTACTGCAAATGTTTTCACTACCAAAACAATTTGTTTTATTTTGTTCTGAAGATTTGCGAAATGTTGTCAGAACGGAAAAAATTAAAATAAAATTCAGCTGGTTTGTAATGAACCAGCAGCTTACCTGATGTGTACTTGGAGTGGTTGAAAATTCGAAAACCCATGAGATGTAACGACAACCCTAAGCTGCTTTGAATAAGAAGCACTATTTCAGTATATAGATTAACACTCACCAGTATATTAATAAATGTGTGGTTTTTTATATTCAATTCCTAAATTTGGTGGTCCCAACACCCTATAAACCCTATAATTTATTATTCAAATTTAGTTTGAAAATGAATTGTTCCGGTTTGAAGTATTTCTCATAAATATTTGTTAGTCATTGTCAATATCATTTGGCTTATAACAGAATAAATCTCAAAGCATTCTCTGTATTATCATTCACAATCAATACATCATTTATACAAATATAGCTAAGTGCCTACGAGACAAAAAGTGGCCAGATACTTCCCCTTCTGAGTAAAAGCAAATCCTGTTGAACATGCATAGAAAAAGTCAAAATATAGAGATTTAAGAACATACCCACCTCGAAATCTTGTGCAGGCACCCCCACCACCTTCCCAAAGGGGTGACACGCGCGGCCTCATATTTTATTTTTTTTCTCGAAAACGGTAAGACATAGAAACTTCTAGTTCTTGCCATTCGGAAGGTGATTAAATTCTACATTACCCGGTTATTTTTTTATTTTTTAATAAATGCTAAATTTTTTCGTTATTCAGAAAAATGTGGTAGCAGACTATTTTGCTAAGTAAGTTTTTCGGGTATTACTCGAAAATGGTTCATAATACGAAAATTTTATGAAAATACAAAATTGAAGATCGCACAATTTCCTATCGATCGATATATAATAAGTTAGGATTGTTTTCTATTTATCGCATCCAGTAGCGTCCGAACCTTAGGGTTCCGGACAAATTGTAGTGCAGCGCCTTACACGTTATTTTTGTTTTTCTCAAAAACGGTATAGAAAGCTCATAGAAACATCTGGTTTGTGCCATTAGAAAAGTGATTAAATTTTACATTTCCCGGTTATTCTGATATTTTTTGATAATGCTTCATTTTTGCGTTATTCAGAAAAATATGGCAGCAGTATGTTTTGCTAAGTAAGTTTTTTGCCTATTACTCAAAAATAATTTATAATATGAACATTTTATAGGAATACAAAATTGAAGATCACACAATTTCCTATCGATTGGTATATAATAAGTTATTAGGATTGTTTTCTATCTATCGCATCCGGTAGCGTTCGAACGTTAGGGTTTCGGGCCAATATGCGGAGCGGAAAGTATCTTATTTATTTATAAAAAGAAAATATTCGACAAAAAAACTGAACTTAACTTATAAAATATAAAATAGAACACTTTTAATATACTTTGTTGAGTTTGAAAAAAAAAACCAATAATATCGGGGTCTACAACGTAAATAATAAAATAAAACAGTACCTAGAACTAATCATTCCAGTATTTGATATAAAAACAACAGTTTTTTCAAAAACAAATGAGTATAATATAGAAGAATATTAACTAAAGAACATAAAAATTTTTCTCATAAACTAATAAATAAATAATATGAAGTATGAACTAATTACAGCATTCCTTGCAGGTACATAGTTGTGTGCACTTTAATTTTTTAACAAAACATTTACATCTATGATTACAATGTGCAATGAACGAGCATTTAATGTTGGAGGTAGATTTTCAATAGATCTGTTTTTTTTTGAAAATAACTCCATCCGACACAAATCAAGGCTTTCAGACTCTGAATGCTTGTCATAAAGAAATATGACAAACTTAGCCAACATATTTGTTAGTCATATTTCTTTATGACAAGCATTAGAAGGTGCATTTATCAAGGTGGTTTTGTTTGGGGTCAGTTGACAAAGACTTTCCAAAAATTACCATGTCCATCTGATTGGGGATGGTCGCTTGAAAATAATAAATGGGTGCCAATTTGTACCACCATAGAAAGTATTAAATTACTTACAGAAACTTTGATTAAATGTAATTGCAAAATTTGTAATCATAGATGTAAATGTTTTGTTAAAAAATTAAAGTGCACACAACTATGTACCTGCAAGGAATGCTGTAATTAGTTCATACTTCATATTATTTATTTATTAGTTTATGAGAAAAATTTTTATGTTCTTTAGTTAATATTCTTCTATATTATACTCATTCGTTTTTGAAAATACTGTAATGATTAGTTCTAGGTACTGTTTTATTTTATTATTTACGTTGTAGACCCCGATATTATTAGTTTTTTTTCAAACTCAACAAAGTATATTAAAAGTGTTCTATTTTATATTTTATAAGACAAGTTCAGTTTTTTGTCGAATATTTTCTTTTTATAAATAAATAAGATACTTTCTGCTCCGCATTTTGGCCCGAAACCCTAACGTTCGAACGCTACCGGATGCGATAAATAAAAAACAATCCCAATAACTTATTATATACCAATCGATAGGAAATTGTGTGATCTTCAATTTTGTATTCCCATAAAATTTTCATATTATTAATCATTTTTGAGTAATAGGCAAAAAACTTGCTTAGCAAAACATGCTGCTGCCATATTTTTCTGAATAACGAAAAATGAAGCATTATCAAAAAATATTAGAATAACCGGGAAATGTGAAATTTAATCACTTTTCTAATGGCACAAACCAGATGCTTCTATGTCTTACCGTTTTTGAAAAAAAAAAACGTGTAAGGCGCTGCACTACAATTTTTCCGAAGCCCTAACGTTTGGACGCTACTGGATGCGATGAATAAAAAACAATCCTAACTTATTATATACCGATCGATAGAAAATTTTTTCGTATTATGAACCATTTTCGAGTAATACCCGAAAAACTTACTTAGCAAAACAGTCTGCTACCACATTTTTCTGAATAACGAAAAAATCAAGCATTATTGAGAAATAGAAAAATAACCGGGATGTGTAGAATTTAATCGCCTTTCGAATGGCGAAAACTAGAAGTTTCTATGTTTTACCATTTTCGAGAAAAAAAATAAAATATGAGGCCGCGCGTGTCACCCCTTTGAGAAGGTAGTGGGGGTGCCTGCACAAGATTTCGAGGTGGGTCTGTTCTTAAATCTCTTTATTTTGACTTTTTCTATGCATGTTTGAAAGGATTTGCTTTAACTCAGAAGGGGAAGTATCAACCATCGTAGGCCCTTAGCTAATAAAATTGTTTTACAAAATATGTGTATCGTTCACATTCCACTTTATTTTTGTCACTCATTATAACTACTACTACTACTAAATGTGCAGGCGAGCCTTGTCCTGGACAACTCAAGCCAAGGTTCCGACACTGAGGCCACTGGCGGGCCCATTGTGCCAATCCTGCTACCTAGTCATCCATGAAGCCGAGCCCTTCAATAAAGGCCACAACCTTTTTCAGTGGATACCTGCTTGTGTCTCCAGGAGCCATGACAGTGACTCCGAAGATTCGCCTGCGTAATACAGCCCAGTGTGGACACTCTAAGAGAACATAAACTGACGTTTCATCAGTCATGCCGCAACCCCTACATAGGGAACTTTCCTCTACTCCTAGATTGTAGAGGTGCTTCCTCATACAGCAGTGCCCTGTTAGGAGTCCTGCTATGCTGATATGCAGATACACCCTCACCCAATGGTACACAAACCTGTGTTCTTGGGTTTCTGGAGTAAATTCCAGCCCCTGATCTATCACCGGAGCATGAGCCATCTGTGTACCAGACGGTCCCATTAGGCTGTCTATTCCTCTCTTTCTCCCAGGACTCTTTATCCTGTATCATGGCCCTGTATGGGGTAGCGAAGTAGTACTTACGCAGGCATTCATCAGCCGCTCGAGCCAGAACTGGAATATCTTCCAGGAGCCGTAGCTTCTTGACGTGCCTGCACTCTTCCCCTCTTCGCACGTATCCCAGCCGTTTCAAGCGCAGGAAAGCCCTCCCCGCCTCAGCCTCGATCACATGGTGAAGAGGCCGAAGACCAAGGATCACCTCCATCGCAACAGTTGGTGTAGTCCTCATGCAGCCAGTTGCCCCCAAACTGACCACCCTTTGAAGGCGTGCCAGTTGCGATCTAGCCGTGACCAAGGTTATTCTAGGCCACCAGACCAGAGCCGCATATGTGAGCATAGGCAGCATAATCACTCTATAGAACCATATGATCGTTTTGGGGGTCAGTCCCCACCTCGGACCAATGACTCTCCTACAGGCCCAATACGTGTTTGTCACCTTGCTTAGGCGACTATCAAGATGAGCCTTCCATGTCAGTGATTTATCAAGGATCACTCCTAGATACTTCACTTGTTCAACCACCGGCAGTGGTACTCCATCAAGATTTAGACCCTCAGGTCTTATACCTCTCTTTTCGGTGAAAGCAACTATCTCAGCCTTAGCAGGATTAACTGCAAGTTCGTGTTCGTTACACCACCCATGTACCCTATTCAGAGCCCTTTGCATGAGGTCCCTGAGAACGGTAATGTGCCTTCCAATAACAAGGACAACGATATCATCGGCATACCCAATTGTTAGAAAGCCCTCACCATTTAAAAGGGTTATTAGCTCGTCAATGACTAGGTTCCACAATGTGGGCGAAAGACCTACACATGGATCCTAAAGGGGTGCTGTCAAACGCCCCTTGTATATCCAAGAAAGCTCCCAGGGCGATCATGCCATTTTCCAGCGCCTATTTCACCTGAGTTACCAGTTGGTGTAAGGCACTTTCCCGGAAAGATAATTCTAACTTTCCCGAGCCCATACCGGATTTCCCCCTTCGTATGGTTGAGTGCCACCACCGATCGAGGATCGAGCCCCAATACAATGTTCTGCCTCAAAGAGGCAGCATCCCATCGGGAGGCCCGAATCACCCACCCTTCAGTCCCCAGGGTCGGATTACCAAACCGGATCCTCCTGAGGACCTCTTGGGGAGGAGACTCTATCGGCGCTGGCACCCAAACCATTGCCTTCTTAGGCTGTTCGAGGGCCGACTGCACAATGATTTTGAGCGCCAGTCCCTCGTTCTTAATTTTACCTATAGCCTCTTCGAGCCAAGCCAGAGAACCCCCATCCGCACAGGTCACCATAACGGCTCCCCCGGCAAACGAGTGTCCCTCAAAGCTCGGCACAAATGAGGCGCCAGTCCTGTACATATCCTCATGCAGTTGCGTGAGGATATGCGCATACTGCTTCTTGGTGAGCAGATGGTCTGGGTAGCCATCGCGGATGATGGCCACCTTGAGGTCGCTGCTTGCAGCTTCCCCGTACGACTTGTGCTCACCAGGGACCGACACACCTTCTTTGGAGCTTGCCTGGTGTAAAGTTCAGTGGGGAAAATAAATCAAATATAGGCAGTGGCTGTAATAAAGTTCATGTTTATTGTAGCTTGAAATAAACAGGTTCAAATACTTTACATACGTCCATCGAAAGGAATATTATACTAATTCCCACTAGGTATTCTCGAAGGACCACTTAACAGTTCTACCGGAGTTAAGGACCGGGTTACACATAAAATAAGACAAACTTAAATAGTTAACAAAGTTCTAATGAAGGAACAAACATAATTCACAATCATTTATAAAGTCCGAGTATCGGAGCATACACTTACAAAAGAACAAAAAACAACCGAGTTGCTTTTAAGGATTTATTACATACCGGCGGTACGAAAACCAAAGTTTCACGATAAGTCGAGTTTGGCAACGCCGCGTGGGTTAACAGATCATCAAAAAATGAAGCGAAAATGAGACCAAGCCATCAAACATTTACTGATTTGATTGGAAATATAAAAGGTTGGCTTTTACCTGAATTATCCAAATTGTAGGAGCGCTACACTACATTATTATAATAACATTTTAAAGAGAGTATAGGCCTGTTTGCCCAACTAGTTATTTTTCACAACGTTTGTGCCGGAGAGCACATGTTCCATCGGCTTCTTGCACTGGAGTGGGAAAAATCATACGGTGACTGGCTCGTAGTTGGAGTTGCTCCCGCATGAGTTTTGAGTTTTCAACGGTCTTATTTTCGAAGCGGGCGGGAAATTTAAAATATAACAGAAATTAGAAGAATAATAACATAAGTTAAAATATGGATTTTAACACCTGGCCTCTGGTGGCGTGTTGTGCACCCGAGGCCTCTTAGCTCCCCCTTTGGTGACGTCAAGCTTGACCCCGCTGGGACCAGCACTATCATGCATGTCCCGGCTGGGCGGTGCTGGTGTCACCTCTTTGCAAGAGCCAGTTGGGCCACCTTTCGGTATCCCTTCTGTCGCCCTTGCGGCTCTCCTCCTTCGTTTCTCGGCACCGCAAATAGACTTGCGATGCCTCTTCAGTCTTTCAGGTGATGGGGCAGTTGTTCCCGGCATTGCCTGGGCCCTCACCGCTCCCATCATCTGTACGTCTTCTTCGTGGGGCCCGGTTCCAGGGCACCTCTCAGAAGCCTCTTTCGTAAGGGCCCTATACAGGTCGCCCATCTCTAGAGTCTCCTCCGAGGTCCCTTTCTCCTGATCCATGTAGATCCCACGAGTAGCAAGGGAAATCTTGGTTCACCTTCGCAGAGCCCCGCATGCGGAGGTAAGGCTACCTACAATGGGGTTTCGCCCGTTTCCCCAAGGTGATGACCAGTAGGTGCCGATCTTCTGTTCGACCACGCATCCTGTAGGCCCGTGTAACGTTATATTTGACCACTATCATTGGAATATTTAAATATCTACCGGACGGCGAGTAGCCAGTCCTTTTTTCTTATCAACATGTGATTCTCGTCGAAAACCTGTAGCTCCGATCATCGCTAAAAGGCAAAATTTTTACATTTAATGTGCGACGAATAATCTACGTTGGTGAGGTTCAGTATACACTGATATTGGTCAAATATTTCAATTCTTCTTTCTTATAGGGAGATAGAAATTAAGAACACACTGTTAATATTTAAATTCTTTCTCGAAGCGGAGCATGTGAACAGGAGAGAAATATGTAACGTATGTCGATTGCTCATCGCATGGTTCAATTTAATAGCGAGTAGTTAAAATAAGCTTTCTTTCTCCTGTGAACCATCAACCGATAAGGTTAAGAATTTTTAATTTGTTGTGAGAGATTTACCTCAAAATTTATCTTTCCTAAAGTGCATTCAATGTGAATGGTAAGTTGCATTTACGTATATGCTTTTCGTTTTTAATTTTTGCTTTATAGTTTTCCCTTCTAGTGATAAGCGCCAGATACACACATACAATGATATTTTTTTTATCTTGTTCTTTTTCTTTTTCTTTTTCTAGTTTTTCTTATACAGGTGATAAAAGGTTCACATGTATATAGTTGAAGTCTTTAAAATATGTATATTTAGTTAACTAATTAATTCAATCTAAATACCAACTTAGAATATTATATTTCCGGATTACATTTTTTCATTACATTTTTTTTATCGCCTTCTGTGATTGAAAAAAGTAGTAAAATTGAGTTTTTATATTATTTAGATATTTTTTCTTTGATTTCTTTGATGAATGGAAATAAATAAGATTTCCTTAATAATTAATAATACCATATCACATTTCTTCATTGCTTCTTTTGTTTTCTTATAGTAAAATACAGGATATATTTTTTTTATGAACCACGTTCTTGAATGAATTTCTGAATTTCTTAAACACTTGTAAAAACGAATTACTGCAGATATCCTGAATTTTATATGAAAAAGATTGTAACTATTTCTGATACAATGTATCTTTCTTAGCACTTAGTACCTGCGACTTTTTACCTACGACTTGGTACCTGAAACTTAGTAACTTACTTAGTACCTGAGACATACCTGAGACTTTGTACATGGGAGTTGTACCTGAACTTTGTACCTGAGACCTGTACCTGCCAATTCCGAAGTAGTTTTCATCTCAAACACGTGGAAAATTAAGGGAAGTAAACAAGTGAACCAATTTTCAACCAACGTGCTTCATCTCACTAAACCAACATTTTTTTATATTTCACTGTGATATTTTTAATCATTAAACAACTTGTAAATTTAACAACGTTGTTCATATTCCTTCCCTTCCAACATTTCCAGGTTTGTTGATAGAGAGTGGTGAGGTGAAAAACAAGTCGGCTAATATTATTCAGGGTGGCGCCCACTTACCTTTGTTGATTAACTTTAATTACATTTCTTGACTTGATTTATTAACTTATTAAATTCATTTCGTTTCTTAACTTCATTTATTATCTCACTAACTTCAATATAACTTCAATAACTTAAATAAAGTAGGATTACCCGCGAACCGGTAAGACTACTCCCTGAATTGATATTAGTTTGGTCTCCGAATTCACACCTGAGGTGCTCTCCTCATTGAGTCGCCGTTGCAGTTTATCTTGCCTCATTATTTTAAACAAATAATAGGTAACACCCGGTCATCCCACCGAAGGATTCAGGATTTTTGATGAGGTTGTCTCCTCTTGGTCCGGACAGTCAAGTCAAGACCCCCCCCATCCCTCTGGTCCGCGAGACATGACCACAGACGACCAGGGAACGTTGGTATAACAGGTGATTCCGAGGTAACCTCGAAGTTTCACCTGGCATCGTAAACCCTATGTGCAGTCCCTCAGCCACGATACTACAGCTGGGATAGGTGAAGTTGGTCCGCGGCAGGGTTAAGGGCTGCCAGTTGAGGTTTTATGCTCAACGAGCCCCCATAAATCCCCACAACCTCTTCCTCACATAGATCATTGTCAGAGGCCCTCCTATCCGCCACCTGGAGACGCGCCGGGCTGGTTCTTCACCCCCTCCACACCAATAAACACCCCGAGAACAGTGACGGACATCGTGTATGTCTACTGATGCGGACCCGGCATTATACCTACATTTAACCTTTGATATTTGAAATAAAAAGGGAAACTTTGAATGTAAGCCAAAAAAGAAACAATAAATTATACAAATCATATTTATTCAGAACGTTCGAAACGTTCATTTCATTTTCAGCCCTCTGCCTACCGTAATATCTTAATTTTTAATCTCTTGACACCCTAAACTCGTCCTGATACGGATGGACAACAAATAATGGTGCGTGGTATAAACAGGTTTTAAAACGGTTTTGTACATATTATTGTTTCAGTGTGTACATAGGGTGACGTATGCTGCTAGCAATCCTATTTCTAGCAGATTTCCAGAGAAAAAGTGGTTGATAAAAGTTTTCTCGAAAAAATAAAGTTATCGGTGTAAATGACGTAGGAATGTTTGAAGTTGTCCACCGCTCTAATATAAGGAAAATATATATATTTTTGAAGAATACACCCAGTATATATTCTTATTACTCGATAATTCATTGAATAAGACAGGTAGCTGCTTAAACCGCATATTCCAAACGTTCAAAAGGAAAAAGAGAAGTGATGGAAACGTTTTTATCAACCAAATAATCAAAAACACGCAATTTAATTTAACACGATTCGTTATCTGGTGGATTCTTATCACTGGAACTGTTCAGCCATCATTTAAAAAAAGCGGTTATTCAAATATCCCGTACTGTTGAACTGTTGAGTGATACACTTGCAGGAAAAGCAATATCATCTACACAAATGGATCAACCATCACGTACCCATACTTCAGTCGATGTTTATGATTGTGAGCAATTGAAAAGTTTTCCAAAAGGTGCAACACAGTAGTTGTGCTCCAAAATATGAGACCCCTCCATTTGATTTTTGAGTTGAACGAAACGAAAAAACATATATTGACTTCTCGGGGTTGACTTTATTAGCGCGAGTTCTTATAAACCTAGAGTGAAAATAGTCCAATCGGATGACATGATTCTACATGTAATACTAATTAAAGCTTAGAAAGAGCAATGGGCGCCACAAAGTTTTCTCAAAATCTTTGAAAAGACCTACAAAGACTCTAGGTAGTAGCGTTTGCTTTTTAAGTTAACTTAAGTACTGAAGGTGGGTAGTTGAAGTTAAAAAAGACAGTCTCAATGGTTACTAATGACGATCTGCAAGATGAGTAATACAAAAAAAATCATTGACAGCGTTATGTCTCCTGGTAGATGAATCTCCAGGTGAGCTTTAGATAGCCCTTCAGATGAGATCCAGATGAGTCTTCCGGTAAGTTTCAGATAGATCTCCTGGTCAGTTCAGCTGTTCAGCTAAGTTCCAAATAATACTCTGACTCAGTCAAAAACACTTTAGACCAGCCTTGTATAAATCCCATAGCAAGCCTTGTAGAAACCGTTGAAATATATATAAAAAAAAACAGTTTCCATCATTATACAATTTGTTAAGCCCCCAAGAAAAATGATAGTTATAATTATAAGAAAAGAAAGTAAAGTAAACATTTCTAACAAAAGAAAGAAATTAACATACATGCCCCTGAAAGTTTTTTTTTAATTTTGATAACCGTTGAATTCTGTAAAAGTAATGTATGGTAATTGAAAGATGAGAATTCAGGAATCAAACAAAAGGTGAATAGTGAATAGTAGAAATGTTCGCGAAATTGAATGGGAAGAACATATTTATATTGATTTTTCATAAGCTCACGCCATGTTAAAATATTTATCCTTATTTCGTTCCATTTAAATCCGAAAACATTGACAGGTTGGTTGATCTCTATATAAATGATTGTTATAAGACTTACCAGAGATGAGAATTATCGCTCAACCTTCAAGCACACACACGCGGTCTCCACAACACAACCCCACAGTGGGGTTGTGTTGTGGCGGTTTCTCAGACCATTGGAAGTAAACTTCGGCGTTATTCACTTATTCATGCGCTGAGCGCTTCAGTATGCCTCCAGCGTGAGACGATAACATATTATTGACCTAGTGTGTGCAAAATTTTGCTAGTAAATACGAGAGCTACGCCATATTGCGGACCCAGACACCGCTACGTGTTTTCTGTCACCTTTTTCTCAGATGAAATGACATTTAGCCGATATGTTTATTTTACTAATAATAATTCTGTGTAAATTTTTTATTCAGTGATGGCCAGTTACGGAAGAGACGCTGAAAGATTTCAACGTTTGTTTGAAGAAGTACCTACAGATGATGAATTTGTTGATGAGGAGGATCCTGATGAGATAGATAATGTGGCTGTCCAAACAGATTGCAGTGACACAGAGCAAGGCATTGATGACCCCGGTCTTACGTTCACACCAGATCCAAATGTACCTTATTTTTTGGTGAAAGATGGAACAAAATGGGCAAAGCATTGCTCAACAAGGACTACTGAGACTCCCCTACATAATCTAGTAAAAGTATTACCAGGAGTAAATCACACACTAAGACACCTTGTCACGCCTCTCGATATTTTTGAATGTTTGTTCACAAATGAAATACTAAATGTTATATTAAAAAGCACGAATATTAAGATAACAGCAGAAATATAGTCAAGAGAGGGATTGCAAGCAAATTACCCTGATAGAATTGAAAGCTCTATTGGGGCTGCTTTATCTTGCTGGTGTTCGAAAGACAAACATGTGACCATCCGATATCAAGACAGAATTGTCAAAAATTGTCAAATATTTGAAAAAATGGCGGATTTTTGGTACTTTTAATTGCGATTTTCTCTAACAAAAGTGAATAGTCCAAGAATTTTTTTCATTAAAGCGTTCTATAGCAATAGGGCTTTTTATTAAAAAAATCGTTGCAAAATTCCGAGGGTCGCGAACCTTACCGGATCCGAATCGATAACGTTTTTTCCAAATTATTCCCAGAAAGCTGAGACTTCATTCGTTTTCTATTCCCGAATGAAATTTTTGTATCGGGTTTACTGGGCGAATGTAGAGCTGAATTAATTATGATTTGACTTTGACAATAATAGTTCAATGCTGTTGTGGTATGGTAGGGATTTCGAAAGTTGGGTTATGTTCAGCGTTCATAGCATGGAGACTATATCTAGTCTCCATGGTTTATAGTATCATAGTTGGTGTCAATTTGACTTTCGAAATGTCGGTTCGGTTTTTGGGTATTGTTATTGGATCTATCGGAATGTTTAGATCAGGATCAGGATCAGTGAAGATATGTTATCTTCGTTTTAGTCCCGATTCATATTGTCTGTTTCGAGTGAGCTCCCTGGGATAGAAATCTTTTTGGTATTGTTAGATTTCTTATCCTTAGATGTATTCACAACCTCACAACCCATGTCAAGCAGCGGAATGCCGACGGACGGATACACAGGAAGTAGGTCTCCCACCCTGCGCCCGCTCACTTTGGCGCGCATGCGGAGCGGTTGAATGATTGTAAGAGCGCCAAATTTGAATATCTCAAACGAGATCTAACATGGCCAAACTGACATCATTCCGCTCTCGGAATGCACAAGTCTCAAAACCTGAAAAAGAAACTGGAAGTGGACGAAGAATTGAAATCCTTTATCTTAACCAATATTTATAGGAAATAGGATGTGTAAATACAATCAAAGATAGTGAAGCTTCTCAGTAATTATGTAACACTTAATGTAAAGTATGTGCCTATTTTAGATTGATAGATTTTGAGAAGTCTGCGAAATTGCGGCAGGTTTGGCCACACTTCATTCGACTATTTCTTTGATGATTTCTGAAATGACCGAAAGAATAACATTACTCAGACTGTTGTGGCGCCAACGCCGCCAACAGTTATTCACTTATTCACAACAATAATTCGACAGATGGCACGATGGGAATACTGCAGTATTCACGATGGGCCATTTGAAGTTAATTTTCATTTGAATGATAGGGCGTAAATATTGTAACATACACATATTTTTTGTAAGAATTATTTAACATTTCTTTTTATGGATAGTTCACTGAATGACACGATGGAAATATTGCAACATACACATATTTGCGATGGGCCATTCTACACTTTAATTGATAATTCACTAGATGACACGATGGAAATATTGCGGCAGGCAGATATTTGCGATAGGTCATTTTATACATTCTAATTAATAACTCACTAAATGACACGATGGAAATATTGCAACTAGCACATATTTGCGATGGGTCATTTTATACTTTCTTATCAATAATTTTACGGAAATGACAAGATGGAAATATTGCGACAAGCACATATTTACGATGGGTCATTTAATACTTTATAATTGATAATTTTACGAAAATGACACGATGGAAATATTGCAACAAGCACATATTTACGATGGGTCATTTCACATTATCTAACTGATAATTTGCTAAAACGCCTTGGAAATACGTATCTGCGATATGTTGATCGAAGTCAATCTACTACCAATGATCTAACACGGCATATATTAGACGAAACCCAGTGGGATTACACCCAAAGCCCCATGCTTTTTGATTTGTGATCATAATTATTACTGTTTAAATTTCCTAAACTTTGTTCGGCCAATCTGAAAAATATTCGATTCTACTCTTATCAGGTTTGTTGCGGTTTAACTATTGGAGCGATATACACCAGAAGGTTCTCACTTGCATTTATATAACAAAGTATTGAATAAATGATTTGAAGCTTTTTGAGTTGAATTAGTACCAGCATCATGGATTGATTCTTCTGAAGCACCGATTATACTTATGAAGTTGTCAGAAAAAAAAAATTTGCTGTTTCTTCAGTGGCGAAGGTAGGTTGGAAGCGAGAAAGACACAATTTTGAGAAAGCCTCAACTGGGACAAATAGGTACTGTGTTAAGGTTTCCAGAAAGTTCAAAAGGATTTGGATTTGAGGTGATAAAACGTTGCTTTAAACTGATCGGACTGGTTCTATTTTACCGTTTAACACATAGCAAGCTATGTTCAATATGTTTCTAAACATAGCGAACCATATGGAGATATCTACGGCCTACATGGCACTGATCATCATGGGATATTAAAAATAAATGAAAAATAGATTTCAGAATAAATCTATTATGGTAGAAAAGGTGAATTTCCATAATTTTCTCAGCATTCGCTGAGTAATTCGAAATAAGGTGCTTTTTATGTACGAATATCAAAAAAAAGTGAGAATAAACTGAAAACGTCTCATTTCTATGGGTTCCATATCATTCTGGCATAAAATGAAACGAGGAAGTCGATTAATTAGCTGTAGACACGACATCTAATAAAGTTCTTCATAACCAAAAAAATTTCTTACACTGACCACATTAATACAATCAAAAAAAACATATATTCAATTCGTGGCAAGTAATATGGAATCATACGACATCCAAGCTAAAAGAAGTTAAGCCACAAGTTGAGTTATGTCTATCGATACCAGACAAACGGAGAGATCAAGTTGCCTTAAGCCGCTTGCGTATTGGTCACACACTCCAATATCTCCTCAAGGAAGAACCAGCACCAGAAAGTATAAACTGTCATACTTCTCTTACTGTGAAACACATCATCATTAGAGTGTTCTGAATTTTCTAGACATAG